>MU127416.1:1174081-1194118 GCA_014904945.1 Gyrodon lividus | reverse complement strand
GTGCAGGGCATCTTCTCAGGCTGCCTCCGACTGAGCTACATCAATGCTTTGCATACTGCATGTTTGAGCACGAGTCTGAATAGTTCTAGACATGTGGTACAGAGGTGATGTTAGCAAACTCGTAGAGGTTTGAGTTTGAATATACTGTCAAATCTGGGCTCAATCCCAGATAGTTCTGGAGTGCATGGAAAGGCGGAGTTGGTTGGGAATCCCTGAGGGGGGTCAGAGGGGTAAGGAACTTCAGCTTCAGCTTATGTGCTGTGCCCCTGTACAAGTTCTGTTCCTCAATTTCAAGGTAGAGGGTTGGAAGACAATCCTAAGGTCAACTTAAGGACTGAAGGAGGTTTCAGAGTGAAGTAGAGACTTCGCAGGATATAACAGGATTTAGTTGATATTCGAACTAAGGAAATATCAGAGAGTACAAGCAGGTTTATATACTGAAGAGTCCAGAAGATATAAAACTGTGAAAGTATGTCGGACAAATCGGGGTTTTGGGTTTTGGAACAAAGTAGGGGATGAATTGGAATGGCATCAGAATAATAACTGAGGGCAATGGCACAATAATTGTGAAGCAGGGGGAAAGGGAATTATTGATAGGAACTGTGAATGTCAAGAAATGTCAAAGGAACAGAAAAATATGTCAAGAGATAGCCGAGATAGGAATACGAAAGTCTGGGATGGGAATGCGAAAGTCCAGGATGGGAAATACGGGGTTTGGAATGTCCAATGAAGGAGAAATCTTCTAAGGTCAAGTCCAAGACTCGGGATTCAGGATTTGAGCATAGGGGGCCGGAATTGTGTTGGATGGGTTGGGAAAGTTTTGGGATGTGACACCAAGCTAAATCCTCAGGCTGAAGATCACTGCTTGGGATTGGGGGCTGTACTAATGTCCTCAATATGTATTCCAGGCATTCCTGGCATAAGCAGCCAGTGGGAAATGTCTGACAAAATAAGGCCATTCCAGTAGGAATTGGCCCAAGTTGAATTTTGGGATCAAATGGTTCCAATGAAATTGCCCAAGAGCTGCTTGCTGATTCAACATCAGAAATGAATGGTGGGCTGGGGAGAGGGTTGTCCTCAAGCATGGGTGGAGTTGGCAGTTCTGGACTGCTGTCAGGGATGACCGGAGGTGTTGGAAACCTCAGATCATTGGATGTGGTGGACTTGGCACTTAGGTGGCTAGGAACCTTAGGGGGGCTCAAATGATGGAGAAAATGAAAATGGGAGATTCATAGAGGAACCTCAGGGGGTTGAGAAGTCCCAAGAGGAAGTCTGGGAAGGAATGGATAGGGCTAAGAATAAATATGAGGAAGGTGGTGGTTCAATCTCCATCAGTTGATCTGGAAGATAATGATTGGTTTGGGTGAGCAAAATGAATTTGTAGGCTTACCATTGAATCTGACCTAGCCAGGGGCATTAACTTGGGCTTGTGTATTGCACATGATCAATGTTAATATGGGTGATTTGGTGGGAAATGGTGTGAAATGGTGTGCAAAAAGTATTCCTAGACTTTGTTAAGTCCAGGTTTGTTCCCGGAATTCCCGGATTGTCCAGAGTGCGGAGAAGGCAGAGATTGGCAGGAATTCCTGAGGGGGGTCAGAGTTGTAAGGAACTTTGGCTTCAGCTTATGTGCTGCGCCCCTGTATGAGTTCTGTTCCTTGATTTCGGAGCGGAGGGTCGGAGATCAATCCTAAGATCAACTTAAGGACTGTGAGTGGCACTTGGACTCTGTCGAATACCTGGGCTACCGTCTCTCTCCCCAGGGATTGACCATGTCCCCAGAAAAAGTCCAGGCAGTCCGAGATTGGCCCGAGCCCTGGAAAGTCGAGGACATTCAGTCCTTCCTCAGGTTTGCCAACTTCTATCATTGTTTCATCTTCAACTACTCCAATATTGTTTTTCCACTCACCCGACTCACTCGAAACACACCCCATGGAGCTTCGACGATTCCTGCTGCTCCGCCTTCACCCAAGCCCCTATCCTTACTCACTGGATTCCGGACTGTCCTATCATGGTCGAAACCGACACTTCGGACTATGCTATTGTGGGAATCCTCTCGATCCGGTGTCTGGACAAGGAATTCCACCCCATCGTGTTCTACTCCCATACCCTGACAGCCCCAGAACTCAACTATGACACCCATGATAAGAAACTCCTAGCTATCCACAAAGCTTTCTGGCATTGGCATCACTATCTTGAAGGTTCTGGCACCCCTATTGACGTCATTACCGACCACAAAAATCTGGAATACTTCTCCACCTCCAAAGTCCTGACCCGCCAGCAAGCCCGCTGGTTGGAATTCCTATCCAAGTTCAACCTTGTCATCCACTTCCACCCTGGACGCTTAGGAGCTAAGCCCGACTCCCTCACTAGACGCTGGGATGTCTACCCCAAAGAGGGGATAAGGACTATGCTTGCATCAATCCCAACAACCTCTGCCCAGTGTTTACTCAGGAACAGCTTGCCTCGTCCCTACGAGCCACTATCCTACTCACCCTGGTCCTCTGGGCCTTGTCCCTGCTTGATATCGAAGACATTCATGAGGACATCCTAGATTCCCTGTCCTCCGACCCCATAGCTTCCCTCCATCTTTCGGACTTGTCAGACTCCCGGTGGGCTGTCAACCCCGACGGTTTCCTGATGCTCAACAATTGCATCTTTGTCCCGGAAGCTAAGGACCTCCGTCTTTGCATTCTCCAATACAAGCACGACCACCCCCTATCCGGACATTTCAGGCAAAACAGGACATTAGAGCTTGTCTGCCAGGAATACACTTGGTCAGGCCTCCGCACATTTGTCAAGAACTATGTCAGTTCCTGCACTTCCTGTGCCCAAGCTAAAACTCCGAGACACTGCCCCTATGGAATGCTCAAGCAGCTTCCAATCCCCAAAAAGCCATGGAACTCCATTTCCATGGACTTCATCAAACAACTCCCATCTTCCAGCGGATATACCGCAATCCTCATAGTCATTGACTGCCTTTCCGAACAATCCATATTCATTCCCACTCACAACACTATTGACTCTCCGAGCCTCGCGAAACTATTCCTGCTCCACGTGTTTTCCAAGCATGGAGTTCCCTCCCATATCACCTCTGACTGGGGTTCTGAGTTCATCTCCCACTTCTTCCGTTCCCTTGGGAAAGCCCTCGACATCTGACTTCACTTCACTTCAGGATATCATCCCAAAGGCAACGGGCAAACAGAACAGGCGAACCAGACCCTTGAGCAGTATCTCCGAATCTACTGCAACTACCAACAGGACAATTGGTCGGAACTCCTACCCCTCGCAGAATTCGCCTACAATAATGCCCCTAGCGCTACCACAGGAGTATCCCCATTCTTCACTAACAAAGGCTACCACCCCAACATCTCGGTCTACCCCGAAAGGGATCTGACCTCATCCTGTGCCTGCGAATATGCAGTCGACCTACAGGAACTCCACAAATTCCTACACATGGAAATGGCCCACGCTCAGCAATGCTACCAAGGACCCATGGATTCTCGACGACTCCCGGCACCGGACTTCCAGATTGGAGACCAAGCGTTCGTCAAGGCGAAGTACTTCCGCTCCACTCACCCTTCCAAGAAACTCTCAGAAAAGAACCTTGGCCCCTATCCCATCATCGCCCAAGCCGGACCCCTGTCCTTCACACTCCGACTCCCGTACTCCATGCGCACTGTCCATCCTGTCTTCCACGTCTCCCAGTTAGAACCTGCAACTCCGAACACCATCCCAAATTGGGTCCAACCCCCACCTCCCCCAGTGGAAGTCAATGGAGAACCTGAATATGAAATCTCCAAAATCCTAGACTCCAAAATCGACCGCCGACGCAGGAATTGCCAACTCCTGTACCTGGTAAGGTGGGCGGGTTACGAAGGGACTGATGAAGAAACTTCCTGGATCCTCGCAACCGAGCTCGCTCACACATCGGAACTCGTCTCAGACTTTCACTCCACATATCCCAGAAAGTCCAGACCCCTTAATTCTCTTGGATGAGGGCAGAACGAGTACACTACACTACTTTCTCATCCCCATCCTCCCCATCTGCCTCCTGATCTCCCTTTCCATCTGTCCTCTCCTTTCCCTTCCACTCCGATGCCCCCAGCCTCTTCCAGACTCCTATCCTGGCACTCAAGGGTTCGTGCCTAAGAGGGGGATACTGTCACATCCCGAAACTCCCCTAACCAATCCTGGCCCAATTTCAGCCCAATTCCGGATCCTGTCACATCTCGAAACTTCCCTAACCCATCCAACCCAATTCCGAACCCCTATGACCAAATCCCAAATCCTGGGCCTCAGACTTTACCTTAGACAATTTCTCTTTCATCAGACATTCCAAACCCCGTACTTCCCGTCCTGGACTTTCCACATTCCCATCCTGGACTTTCATATTCCTATCTCGGTTATCTCTTGACATATGTCACTTTGCTTTGACACTTCTTGACATCTACAGTTCCTAGCAATAATTCCCTTTCCCCTTGCCTCGCAATTATTGCGCCATTGCCTTCAGTCATTATTCTCCCATTCTGACGCCATTCCGACTCATTCCTTATTTTCTTCCGGAAACCTGAAACTCTGAGTCGTCCGACATACTTTAACATCTTTATATCTTCCGGACTCTTCAGTATATAAACCTGCATGTACTCTCTGATATTTTCTTTAGTTCAAATATCAACTAAATCCCGTTCTTTCCTGATCCACTCTGAACCTCCTCAGTCCTTAAGTTGATCTTAGGATTGATCTCCGACCCTCCGCTCCGAAATCAAGGAACAGAACTCGTACAGGGGCGCAGCACATAAGCTGAAGCCGAAGTTCCTTACAACTGCAACCCCCCTCAGGGATTCCCACCAAACTCCGCCTTCTCCGCACTCCGGACTATCCGGGAATTCCAGGAACGAACCCGGACTTGACAGCTTCACAGCCTTCTCTGCAAGGACGGTATCTCACTGACCAGCATGTCCCCCGCCTTCACGGAAACACTCGTCCACAGTGTGTCCCAAACTATTGCAGTTGGTACAGCATTTGCTGTGGCTGGTGCATCTGCAAGTTTTGCAAGTCTTATGTGCATGATGAGCATTGATGGCTGGGGTGGAGACCAACATGACACCTGGGGCAGCATTAGCTTTTGCAGTGTCAACAAGTTGTTGCTCAATGTCCAGGCGAAGCCTCGCACACAGGGATGTGTATGGGTGTAATGTGGTACTTTGCGTGATGCAGTCAGTGATATGGTCCCACACACTGGGCAAATCCTCAGACATTGCATTCATCATCATGATAAGTGTGAACACATCTTCAGTGGGAAGGCCCATGGAGAAGACACAGAATACATCATCAGAGATGGCCAGGCTGGTAGTTGCGAAGCACTCGGTTCTGCGGTAGTGAACTTGTAACAACTTTTGGATCAAAAGAGCCCAGGTGATCAGGCTAATCTGTTCATGGCATTGTCACAGGGAGGACCATGCCAGATGGGCATTGGTGAATGTGCGTAGATACACTTGTTCCTCAGGGGTAGAGTGCATTTGCAGAGCAGCAATGATACAAAGATTGTTGAGGTCCCAGTTAACAGCACTAGTAGCGTCAGCGGGGCATGGCAGGGCCCCAAGAATGTATGCACTTCCATGGTTTAGCAGGAGCAGATTCTGCATGGCACCACTCCATGATGTCCAGTTGTTCTTCCTGTGATCAAGTATTTCGATTTTCTCAAGGTCAGATTGAGAGATGCGGATGGCTTTTATGCTCGGTTGGCTGGGTGCTACTAGGAAGGTGGGTGCTACCACTGCAGAGATGGTAGTATGTGTCTCCCCGGCACCAGGTGGTGTCACCGGAGTGGTAGAGGCCGCTGGAGCAGGAGCAGTTTCCGCATCATGAGTCAGGGGTCTGGACATGGAGCAGAGGTGGGGTGACATGACAAACGTAGAAACGGGGGTGGAACGTTAATTGCAATTTTGTGTTGGGTTTATATGTCTTATCGGGGGTGCTCGATGTGGGCAGCTCTAAGACAGAAGTGTTTCCATAGATGGTAATATGCGGACGCATTGTTCTGGTCCCTGATTTGTTTCGTGCACACCAGAGGCACGATGGTTATTGTTAACCATTGTTGATGTCTAGAAGGTTCCGGGTTTCTTATTCGAGAACCCCGGGGCTCATAACCTGTTAGAACTAGACACCAGTTAATCCTCAGTTCCAATATAACAAACTATATTAAGTACCTAGACACCAGTTAATCTAGGTGCGTCGTAAGTACGGAGAATTACGGTCATATAGGTAATTAGACACTTACCCTCAGTTCCAATATAACGAACTGAGGGAAAGGGAGATAAACTGAATGTCGAGTATATAAGTAAGTAAGGGTTGGAATGTCAACTACATTCCATGAGGGCAATGTCGCTATTCAGTGCATCGATCATTGCGCCAATATGTTCGCTAGACCTGTCGGAGTCGAATGGTATCGTTTTTATCGAGTTCCTGCGGGTCGTTGAGGAGCTATGAGCAGACCGAGGAGAGGGAGTACAAATCACATGATTTTTGCCGTGTGGAAAAGTTGCCTGAAAAGGACAATAAACGAGGTGAGATTTTCCTGATGTTGTGACCGCTCGTGGTTCTACGCTCCCTTCCCCTGCCGATTGAAAATTAAAATTATCCAGCGCGTAGTGAAGGTCAACCTGAGCTTGTGGTTGACCACGAGGCTCGTGATGTCTTTTTATCGATCCTTTGTCAAACATAATAATCGCTTGAATAGAAGAGAACGGACAGCTATCCGTATGGAGAGACACCCCCTACTCCAATCGATGTCCCCGTCAGTCTACCCTCGTTCCAAGTCACCCGGAGGAAGCGGAGGAAACGACCGGTGTATTGGCGAGTATGAGGGACCTCTGCGAAATATCTACTACAGTGGCAATGTCGAATATCCCGGTGCTACCACTACGCTATCAGAACGTCAAGGATTGGTTGGGCGTTCTAGGTACCATCACTCTATAAAGATCGATCTATCATTTCCCCATAGTTCCGTCTCATTCGCGAGTGCCAGGAACAAACAGCAGGTGGGATGTGCCGTTTAGTCGACAGAACATCAACTCGTGTCCTGACCCTGCAGTGTCCTCTGGAATCGTAGAGGCAGTTATCCTGGCGTAGCCTTCTGTGTCATGCTGGGGATCCATCTAGTCGTGCAGTGAATTACTCGTCACTGCTTCAAAAAACAGCAGTGACTAACCCGACGCAGCAGCCTCGTTGATGTCGACAATAGCCTGCGTTTTAGTAATGTGAGGTATTCGTCGTTTACCGAGGTGTCATTTCGTTGTAGAGACTGTAACACGTTCCGAAGCGCCGGTATCCTTGGATTTGTCCAGATATATGCACCTAAGAAGGACGACTCAGCAGCTCAGAATGATCCACGATAAAGGGTTCTTACTGGTATTGTCATCATTATGTTTCAACAGGTGCGACAATGCATCGCATATGGTAGGAATGATGATTAACGCCAAAGGCTCGTCACCAGAAAGATAGTGGCGTGAACAGACCAGGAGGGTCACGTCCAGAAGGTGGTCAACGGCCTCGAGATAAGTCAATCGCTCGACCCTAGGAGGAACAGACCTGACATAGAGTGAAAACGCAGCTAAGAACACGTCGCTTCAGCACGACATCGCTTTGAGTTTGTCGCCACGCATACTTACAGGCTAGGAACAGATTTACAGATTTACCGTTCATCCCAATGTGCCATATTGCCTCGCAGTCGGAAGCTACAGAGGCTTTGTCGAATGAAAAACCAGGTTTGCATCGTTCAACGGTTGCAAGACAGGTGAGGAATATTTCGCAAAGGCCGGACAAGTTGTTGTTTAAACGTGCTTCCACGACTTGTTCCCCAACAGCATCTATTAAGGGAACGATTATATGCTGGTCCAGTGGATCGACGCCACTGGAGATCATAATAACGAGGAACTGCATCAGTTGCTCCGCCGAAGTCGCCACGGGCTGGTCAAGATCGTTCTGCGACAACTGCCTGCATCACTCAGTTAATGAGCGGCTGCCAGTTACCGATGCTTACCGCTTTGCTTGTGCAAAAGCTGAAAGCACTCAGTATTTCAACGACCCGGAGAGATCAGACACTATGCACCTTGTTTAAGGGCTTCCAGGAAGAAGAAATTGCGATCTCTCTGAGCAGATTCCCAACCCACACGGATGGATGATTCCCGCATAAGCGCAAGACTTCCGATGACCAAATCATTGACTTCGAGTACCCTGTGTTGGCCGCATAGAGGACAAAGAAATCGAATGCAAAGACTCACCAGCGAGGAATTGTTCAGCCTGAGATGTGTAGGAAAAAAGAATTACCAATGCTTTGCAGCACTCCAACGAGTTTTGTACTCCGCAAGTGTCAGAATCCATCCATTGTGAGATGATTTTACATGTCTCAGAAAGCACGTTCATCATGCTTGTTGAAAGCTGACCAGGGCACGGCCTTGGGGAGAGCAGAACGATGAACCGGAAGACAAGTTCCTGAAAAAGGTCAGCGGCTGCCTAGCTGGATAACATGATATCTGACTATCATGACACTGATAACTGCTCCTTGGTAAAAACTGCTACTCGAGCTACAATCGGCGGGCATCAGATCCATGGCATCTAATGGCATCCCGGAGCGACATTTCTGATGTTGGATGTACGTGGTTGTCTGCAGACTCTCAGATACAGATAACGCTTTATCTAGAAACAGGAGACACGCACGAGGCAAACGATCGTATCTGCGTATAAGCTCTGGTGCTCCAACCAAACGCTCCATGCCCATTGTGGAACAACCCCCCAACGTATGATGATGGTTGTGGGAGCATCCAGATACTCTAATGGAGAAAGGGCACTAGTTCCAGTATAATGTTCGCTGCCGTGCAAGACAAATCGTAGAAGGTGCATGACAGCAGCCATTGTATGCGGCCGAAAATCCTCCACAGCCCCTGGGGCCACATTTGACTTTTGTGCAATACTAGCAGCCTACAGGATGGTCAGTTTCTTACACCAATCACAAAGCAGTGAACAGGCTGATATGCTAACCGCATACAATGAAACTGCCATTGCGCTGGTAAGGCGCTCCTGTTGTATGGAGTGTTGGAGGCCGAGCTCTGAGACTGAGAGTCCCACATCTACCCGACCCGCGCTTTGTCTTACGAATTCCGGAAATGTGGCAAGCAGCTGTGGTAGGCTGTACATAGAGCGTTAGTCTGATGTATTGTTTGGGCATACTTTCTGGCACTGACGTACTGTCCATGCCCCTCTGTCCCCCCGAAAGCACGGGGTACAGAATGTACTGTCCCAGCATCAATCTTACTGACAACCGTTTCGCTGCGGGCGACACCCTTTCTGATGAAAGTATAGACGGGACCATATCCCAATTACCTGCTCCTTTTCAGACACTATCATATGGATGTGAAGATATATTTTACCTGGTAACTGTATCGCGGCCCGGAGGTTATCCTCTTGTCTCTGGACCTTCAAGACGTCAGGAAGCATTTGGTCAGGGTGGTCCTTGTGAAAACCTGCAGCGACAAAAGCTGATACGTCGCCGAACTTGGCCAAGATGAGATCCACCCAGCATATAATTGCCGGCGGTGCAGAACCCGGTCTGAGGTCCCTCACAGCGATGATGTGAAAGAGTCGACGGTACTGGAAGAGAAGATGTAAGAATGATGGCTTGACTGCACATGTCACAGGAAAGTCAGCACTAAAAGGATCGGAGACAAGTCTCGCATGACCGACATATGTTGGCAACATCTAAGATGATGGATGACATGCTGTCACTGAGCAATTCCTGCTGCTCGAGTACCCTATCGAAAAAACCAAGAATCGTGTTGGCACATTCTTGGATAACACCATGAAGTGACGCATCCTACCAAGTCGGTCAGTCAATGTGTTATCGTAAATTATAAAGGTGCACCTTGCGAATGACCCGGAAGTCAAGTGTTGTGAGGGTTTCTACGGCCCAGCTGACGGTCTTAGGATCAGTATTGTCCTGGCTTTGCTTCGTGGCAGACACTTGGGCGAAGGCTGTTAGGGTTGTGACGGCGTCAGTGGCAACTCCAAGTTCTGGCTCAGACTCAGGCTCCGTCTCGCTGCTGGACATGACGGACAAGAAGAAGTTTCACCTGCAACCTCTTGCCATATGGGCGTCTTTTATAAGCATCCCTTGTCAGTAAGTGCAATAAGATGATATACTGTGGTTTCAATTTCTATCTAAGCTTCAATCGAAAGCAAAAAAAATCGAAGCTCAGAGTAGTCACCCGTAAATGATGTGCAGAAATGGATAATACTGGAGATCATAGTCCCTTTATTGATTTTAGAAATGAAGTGATCTCTGTTTGACACTCAAGATGTTCTTCCTTTCGCGAGAACATTGTCTCGAACACATCGTTAGACTCCGCCGTCTGTGCAATGTAGTCAGACCAAATAAATAGACTGATAAGCAAGGTCGAGAAGTACCTCTCCGTCACAAAATTCGACAGGCTGCCATGGTTCTTCTTCTTCAGCCCTTATGGCCAGCAGCATTTCACGCCGAACAGCCGACATCCCACCTTGCAGGTTTTTGTCTTCGCCAGGTTTGCGAACGGAAACCTGCACCTCCTTGGCCTCGACGGGCTTCTTGTCTTTCTTCGGGGCGGCGACAACAGGGGGAACCTCATCCGGATCTGGAGGAGGGCCATCGTCGCTTTCAGTGTCGGAACCGCCTCCACCTCCTCTTGAACGCCGCCCTTTTCGCGACATGATGTCAAGATATGTCAAAGTCGGTCGAAACTGATGCGTTTCGCTGATAGGTAGAAGGTGTAATCGACCTTGTGGATTATATGTCAGCGAAAACGGGTCGGTGTGTGTATTGCTCAAGGGCCAACCATCTCGCACTGCCCCGAGAATGTAGGCCCCAAGTTGAGGGATTTGTTCGCTCCGCAATCGATTTTCCATCAACCTGGGTTCCTCCCCTTCCCTCTGCTTCGTTTGGTCTTCTTGATTCTTTTCCCGGTCATCTTCACGCTGTACGGCACCAAATTCCTTGCTTTTCTCTTGATTCCATACCTCGGGACGCGTATCAACCGGGACGTGGATCTCGAACTTGCGAGATACGAGCTTAACACGGGCGCGGATCCGTTTTCCAGTGATGGTTGCCGAAGGCGGTGTCTGGAGAGGCCGGGTGAGAAGGGGGAACTGATGGACGTGCACGTTCGGGCTCAAGATATCTGAGTAATGAATGGGGAGAACGCTGATGAGCTCATCGTTTTCGACTTCCATCGAGAGACAGGGATGTCGATGAAGTCTATCTAACGAGGTCATGACTCGTGAGAAAGAAACTCATCAAATGCGGTAGCCACGCTGAGCGCTGAGCATTCGAACATATCCTCCCACATGAAAATCAAGAATAGTAATGACTATGACACATGAAATGATGTATGGAACGAGTGCTCTTCATCTGAATGTTCCGGGAGAGCTGGAGTACTAATCAAACTGCTATTGCACCAGTGTCCTGGAGATTTTTGGGATCCCCCGACGACAGGTAATAGGGATGAATCTGTTGCGCTGGTATGTTTATACAGCTTTTGTGTATTCGGGACAACGACTCCACCGTCTGTAACGGCGAGAGTATATTTGATGTGTCGCTTGTCGATGCCGGCAAGGAATGCAAATCGCCCCGGGAAGAGTAGGCCGAGCCGGGGAACAGACAGCGCGTGGACGTATCAAAAAGTGACTCGTCTGCGTCCATGTTGTAGTGCGAGTTGGTGGTAGAACACCGTGTAGGAGCTCTACAGGGAAGTCCCGGGATGCGTGAACATCCTGGTCCTCGGTTCCGCAAGAGTTCCATGGTACTGCGGTCTGTGTATACATTGTGATACCATGTTGACAGCTGGTGTATTAATGATTCGTTTTCATGGCGCCGAATCACACGCCCGAAACTATGCATTACCAACAATGATATCAGTGCCCCTGTGGGGTACGTTCAAGTGTCAGCTGTCGTCAATTCAGACTATGACATAGCGCATACAGTCAAAAGCAATCCAAATGGCACTATTGACACCACTTGCGCTGCTGACTCCGACCAGAGTCATGGCTGCAGATACAACAGTGAAAATAGTGATTGTGGTGGTATAACACAACTATAGATGCACAAGTCAACTCAGAACCATAGTAACCATGAATTGAATAGTACCTCGTCTCTCATAACCTCCCGGAAGAGAGCCATCCTGGGCATATAACGAGTGCGGCTCATAGAAGAAAATGTTGGAGAAGTCGATCGCCTAAACGGCATGGGTTCCTTACGGAGTGCGTGGGAGCCTTCGACTGTGGCCGACATTCTGACTGTCGACGGCCGAGGAACGGGACCGGGAAAGTGTGTGAACTCCGTGGAAGGAACCGGAACTGGAGTTTTAGGAAATTGTACGGCTTCTGTGCGACCCTCCGCATCACGATTGCGAGTCCGCCGGGAGGCATCACGACGGACGCTGCGTTCCTGTGACGAAAGTGAGGGTTGCCGACTTCGCGGTGACGAAAAAGGATTGGCAGCATCCAAAGGTGGGACGTAGTCCCACCAACCCCTCCGACCGTGAGCAGAATCGGTGCTCTCCTTTCTATGTTCAAAAGGTTGTTCGTGATTGACTTCATCCAGTGAAAGTTGAATGGAAATGCGCCCTCGGACCGCCGCGGACCCATGTGAACTCCATACAGCGTAGAGAACTGTCGAGCGATATTAGTGAAGAGCACGGCAAATCAAGTGATGCTACCAACAGCATAAACAAATAAAGAATGACTCCACCAACAAGAGAATGACGAAAGCAGAGGTCAATCCGCCTGATAGTGCGTAACAGCGCCCTATTTAGAGGTAAGCCGAAGAACTTGAAGACGTGGGCGTCCCTACCTGACAGGCTGCGTATGCTCTCCAGGTGGACCAGATCCATGACAAGTACCATACCTCCAGCTGTGCGTAATGCAACTAAAGCGGCCAGGACAATCCGATTGTTATCCAGGCACCTATATGCTTTGACACCTGAAATGCCTGTAACCTACGGTAGGAGATAGCTAGATCAGCTCGCTGGTATATTTTTTCTACTCAATACAGACCAATAATGATAAGGACACGCCAGCGGCCATCACATTGATGCGCGTGATCCTAAACAGCTTCTTTAAGCTTTACTGAACGCATAAATTACAGAACACTCACACGGCGCAACTAGCAGACTTGTCGAACTGAGCGGCAATCGTGGGGATGAATGCAACAGGCCCAAACAACTGGCTAACGAACACTGCATATAGGAGGCCCTTCTTTTTGACTTTACCTCTCCAAAGGTAGGTTGCCGCTTCCCAGATATTCCGCAGAAAAATGATCAAGAGACAAGCGGTGATGATGAGTACTATGTCGTTCACTCTGAGGTCGTCAATTAGGGGTGGGGCAACAAGAGAACCGTCACCAAGTGTATAGTAGATCGGCTGGAAAGATCCCGTAGAGGTCTCGGGGTAAAATCTTGAAAAGTTGGGTATAGTGATCAAAGTGCTAAGATCGACAACTACATCACTAGCTTGGAAGGTAGGCTCTGGGCGCGGGGTAATGACGGGCATAAGATGACCGACATGAGGATGCTGGGTGGCAGAGTCAACCTCATGACTGACATGAGGGGTGGGGATATGAGGTGCGGGGACCGCGGGCGTCCAGTTCGTTGGTACACTGGTTACACCTAGTTTCATGAGTAGAGAAGCCTGAAGGAAAGGTCCTGTGGATGGCTGGAAGTTCTGGAGTACTAGAGCACGATGCTCAATGGATGGTAGACATCGAGACCCGGGCTGTCAGCGAAGTAGGAATGATAGCGACGGGGAGCGCTGAGAACAGAGAGAGAGAGGAGTGGAACCCAAAGTAAAAGCAAATGCTGATAAATTACCTCGAATCACACGTCAAGAAGCCGTCCATCCTCGTTGGCGCTCAAAAAGTGTAGATTGGTCTAAGTAATGCCATAATAAGTAATCTACCTTGTCTAATTTTCCCGTGTACCAAATTAAACATGGTTACGTAAACCTGGCACCCGTCGGCTGCAATGAGGCTTAATATTGTATTGAAGATGTGAATTACATAATATTAATAACACTACAAGTATTTCGAAACTACAACGCAGTCAGCACACTCGCTTTCACTGGGTCTCGAGACATGATCAGGCGCCTCCCCGTCATCATCATCACTGGCACACCAGGAACCGGAAAATCAACCCACGCGCAGCTACTTGCTGAGGAGTCACCCTTGAAGCACATCAATGTGGGGGAAATGGTCAAGGATCGTAGCCTTCATGAAGGTTTCGATGAAGAGTGGCAGTCATACACGGTGGATGAGGACAAGGTTAGATGTTGAGTCAATGGCGATCGACATTACCTTGACAACCCAGATCAGCTCATCGATGAATTAGAACCTTTCGCATCAGAGGGTGGCATAATTCTAGACTGGCACACCTGCGACATCTTCCCCGAGCGATGGGCCGACTTAGTGGTTATCTTACGTTGCAATCATACCCTGCTGTGGGAGAGGCTGGAGAAACGGTATTGATCAGTTTTTGTGGTGCTGGCTGCGACTTACAATGTGCCCATAGGGGTTACTCGCTGAAAAAGATCCAAGAGAATAACGAAGCAGAAATCATGGGTGTAATATCCGAGGAAGCTAGGGAATCATACCAGCCGGAAACTGTTGTGGAACTTGAGAGCAATTCCACGGAGGACCTTCAAGAGAATATCGGTCGCATGGTAACATGGATTAATCAATGGATAGCAGATAATACGTCTAAGTAGTACACATATGTCTTTCGAGTGCGAGTCCATCTTCATTGGACTGCGATGTCAACCGCGATGCTTGCTCCAAGGCATTCGACTTGCGCTTGGTCGTCTTTTAACAAGGTGGGGGTGCAAGGGGGACGGAGCCTTTTCATCGGATATATACTTAAGATTTATTTAATCCTGTTTGCACACGAAGTCGAGGATCCATGTAATATAATACGTGACGTCACGCGTCATATTACATGGATCCTCATCACCAATACAGAACTACAGGAAACGAAGGAACGCGAGTAGAAACACAGACCAGAGATATATTCGACATAGTTTCCACTGGTGGTGGGGGTCATCACTATCAACGGCTTTGGTGACGTACTTACTTGAAAGACTGGGCATCATGAGCAGAAAGCGGACTGTCAGAATTACAGTCTGGCGAGAAAGGGTCTTCTCCAAAACTTCCACATCATCACCGCCACAGTATGTGCGGTGGAGCACTCATAACCATAACAGTGACGGTGCCGCTCGCTTTTGGAGGTGAGCGCTTGAGCCTGAGTACCTAACACCAGAAGGCATGCAGGTTGCTCGGGCGCAGGAAGCCACCGAACGAACCAGAGGAGTAAGGAAGCCATAGAATCTGTGGAAGTGGCGAAAGGACGGAGAAATGTGGCTAATTATCGAAAACAAAATTGTTTTAGAACCTCGACTGGATGACCCAATTGACGATCCCGGTTGTCAAGTGAAAGTGGAGACTACACACTTTGGAACGGCCCACGAGAATTGTTCGACGGCACTACCGCTCTTGAGTGACAAATCCAGTACCAGTTGAAAACGGTTATGTTGGTACTGGCAACGTATGAGTTGAGAAATATCTGTAGCTCTTCGAAGTGTATGGGGAGAGTGGAACTGGGGATTTGGGCAGTTTGGAATAAATGCAAGGAAAGCACATGCCTACTACAGTAGTACCTAAGTCAACAGTGATGTCGAGAGTGCTCCCTTGCCCGACAACAGGCAACGTCAGTTCAGCGAAAAAAAACGGTACGGGAAATTGGATACGTGTTGGGAGCGGAACTGTTGACGATCATGACTTCTTGAGTGTACTACTAATAGTGTATCTGGCCAGTAACCAGAACATGAACATGAACGGTTAGTGTGAAGAAAAGAAGGTTTGGTCAGGCAAAGCACAGTGAAGTAGGAGAACAGCCAAGGAATATCTAAAGGGCTGAGGAACCGCGGGGAACGAGAATGTGACAATGGAAAGAACGAGACTCGGTTTGTCGTGGCAGCCTTACCTACCGCGACAATGGTGATTACGAGGACTTGGTGTGCAGTCGCACTTGACACCATACAAGTCCCTGCATCCGCTTTAAGTTGCACCCTTGTCGAGTCCATGGCAACCGAGTCCTCGAAAACTCCTGACGAGCCAGCTCCAGGAAGGAAATCATTGTACGAGGCCAGTACGCAATTCAAGAGCTGGAGATTTTCACCTGAACAACTGGTGGTCGTTCGCGAGTCACTGAACTCTGCTGCAGTTACAGCCATTCGAAATACATTCGAGGCGGATGAGGTATTTCTGTCGCTCATGCTCCGAAAGCAATCTTGTCCATTGAACTCGTTCAGCTAGGATCCTCAGCGCACGTATCATTCTTGAATGCTGAGGATGAGCATCTCCTGGTCAAACTCTATATCACCAAGATTCCTCAGTTGTGTGGACATTTCCGGTTCCCTGAAGAAGTCGAGGCTACGGCCATAACCTACCTAAAACGTTTCTATCTCAGAAACACAGTCATGGACTGGCATCCAAAGAATGTAATGTGCGTCTGTGTCATCTTTCTCCTCGTTTCTCTGACTAAGAGTAACGCATCCAGGCTGACAGCTTTGTTCTTGGCGACAAAGACAACGAATAACCCTATATCTTTGGATTCCTACACATCCAACATACCCAGAACCTCTCCTTCCGATGTTCTAGATCTCGAGTTTCTCATAGCTCAAAGCCTTAGCTTTGAATTTGCGGTATGGCATGCCCATCGCGCTTTATGGGGCCTGTGGCTTGACCTCCAGGTGTGTTCCCCGCATAGCCGTTGGCTTGTCCACTCATCTCTTTCCAGTCTTTGCCTGAAATAACGGAGGACCTCCGGCCGCGGGACGTATACGAGATGGCCCTCAAGCACGTCCGCAACTCGCGTTTCACAGATGCAGAACTCATCTACGCTCCATCGCAAATAGCGCTTGCGGCTCTGTCGCTCGCCTCGCCCCTCCTTGCACAAAAATGGGTGGGCTCCAAACACTCGGGTGCCGAGTCTGCGTGGGGGTTTCTCGAGAGCACCATCGGCACAGTTAAGTACTCGATCACACAGACTGGACAGCCACCAGATGTCGAAGCAGTGCGCGAGATCGACCGCAGGTTAAAATTATGCAAGAACCCAGAAAAGGTTGTCGGAAGCAAGGCATATCTGGCTCGGAAGGCGGAAGAAGAACGTAAGGCAGAGGTAAAACGCAATAAAAAGGCTGAAGACGTCCGCCGCGCTATAGAGAGTGATGACCCCTTTGGGAGTGCACTGAACGAAGCTGAGTGCACACGAAAGATACAGGAGCTTGATGACGACGACGATTGATCTGTGTCACCTTCGTAAGGTCTTCTCCATCTCTTGTTATACTTGCGTCCATACATTCCGCTATAAAGACTTGACACAACCTACATTTCAAGTGTGTAACATAATGACATCGGAGAGCTCACACGAAAGTATGGATCGATGTTGCCCATTATGAAAAAACTAATCCCAAACGATATTCGATGCTCGATGAGACGTGTATGGGGGGAAGACATTGCTATTGGCTACACATTGACCTCGCAGACTATGACCTTTGACGGCTAGTTCAGCAAGGCTTCGATAGAGCCGAGAAAGAGATGAAGATAGATGTAATGTGTCAAAGATGAAAACCCATGCAAAGAACATTCCCGGTGAATCTAGGGTATCCCATGCTTGAGAATCACCCCTGGAGGTGAAAAGACAATTATACTCCAACTGATCATCAGTGAAGTAGGTTGGCCAGGTCTGGCTACTTATCGGCCACGCAACTATGATACAACAGACCAGTGCGGGCATAGAAATTCCACAGAAGCATTCCGGCGACCGGGTAACAATACATACGGGGTATCTTGACGATACTATCCATACAGTGCTTGTAGCATACTGTACAATGTTCAAAAACCTGTGGAATCAATATCAACGAAGTAAAACCTGCCGGAGAAGTACGAGATAACGCACAGCAGTCGCAATCGAATGGACATAATGAAGTGTCTTTGTGACATGCATGTCAATGTGCATGAATAGATAAGTCTGCGGAGCTGACCTCCACCCCTGGCAGAAATGCCTAGCTCATCTGCCTTGTAAATGTTGTACCCTTCCTTTGTTGTGCGACCTGGCGGACGGATTAATAATACGCAAAATCAGGCAAATAACATACGCACGAGGAGCAGATCCCCTGGAGTCCTTGAAACGTTCCTCGACCTCCCTCAGTTGATCCTTGGAAGATTTTTGTGTTGAGTTGGAAGACGCGACAAATTTCGGACGCTTCTTAGGAGCTGGTTGGACTGACGGATCTACTACAGTTTCTGGAGCAGAGTGCTTTTTGGAAGATGGAACCTGAGCCTCTTCCACTGGCGTCAAATGCGTCTTATTCTTTTGTTTCTTCCTTTTCTTGTCAGTAGGTGGAGAAAATGCGTGGGGGGATTTCGAAACAATGTTTAGTTTCCCTCTGGAGGCGAATATATCGTCTATCTCGGAGGCAGGCATAGTTGTCGAGGAAAAATAGAGAAGAAGACAAAGTGAAAAGTTTTTGACCTGAGGTCACGTGCAGGATTATTACCATCAGGCGTGACAGGATGAGCATCCCCCTCGTAGAAGTAGATATCTGTTAGAATCGCAATCGACATACCATAGCAATCCCCCAAACATTCCAACGCAGTTGGAATGTCAACCATCTCGTGTATAATCCGGCCCGTAGTTTCACCTTCCCCTCGGTCAATTGTGTTGTATGACTGAGGGTCTAATGATACATCTAGATCAAACAGGTTATGAGCCCCGCTCACTCGTGTTGAGAGAGCCGGAACCAGATCTGGACAAGACTCGAATCTAGGCCTACATATTCAACAAAGAACACTCACAATGGGACTTCAATTCCCGAGCATCGACATCTCTGATGCAACTTCTTTGCTATCTCACTCAGTCCTTATCAGGTGAGAAGCAACTAGATACTAATAAAACCAACACCATGCCACAATAAATCTCTTGTCTCTTATCACCCTCCTTGTTCTCTTACCACCATGACACCACTGAAATTCGATGCCAAACTGGAGGGCAATACTTTGAGCCATCACATGTGATCCAAGGCCATTACAGTGGGCATACCTCCGCCCAGCGCCAGTACCCCACTTTCTGCTGTTCCAACCCACCTTTGGCCATCCTCAGGTTATGACCTCAGCTATGGGAGATATGACCATGTCAGCAGCTATGACCATGGGAGGAACCTTGGCCCTAGGCACATGGTGTTCCCTAACTTGACCCTATTTCCATCATCAGCTCCCCACCTAATGTCATGGACTGGCCACCTACCAATATTTCATTGACAGTGTTAACTGCCTGCTTCCATTCATCCACTCCCACCTTCCCTCGAAGTTTTGCCACTGCATTTTGGATCAGCTGAGCTACTTTCTCAGCAAAAGACTCAAACTCAGAAATGTTGTTTGTAGATGAAGACATTTGTATTCAAAGCAGTAATTGTTTGACAGACAGGTTGGGTGGATGTGAGCAGAGGGGTGAAATGATTTCAAAGCCAAGGTTAGGTTTAAATAATAAACTGTGCGCCAACAGCATTGCCCAAGCACAAAGACTGATTTGGTCTGGGAGTAAAATATCAACAAGACACAAGTTTGTCACATCCCGAAACTCCCCTAACCCATCCGGCCCAATTCCGAACCCCTATGATCAAATCCCAAATCCCGGGCCCTGGACTTTACCTTAGACAATTTCTCTTTCATCGGACATTCTGAACCCCGTACTTCCCATCCTGAACTTTCGCATTCCCATCCCAGACTTTCCACATTCCCGTCCTGGACTTTTGTATTCCTATCTCGGTTATCTCTTGACATATGTCACTTTCCTTTGACACTTCTTGACATTTACAGTTCCTATCGATAATTCCCTTCCCCCTTGCTTTGCAACTATTGCGCCATTGCCTTCAGTCATTATTCTCCCATTCTGATGC
>MU127416.1:1153141-1168093 GCA_014904945.1 Gyrodon lividus | reverse complement strand
ATTGCGAGTGAGTAGACATGATGGATGATGAAACTGAACAGCAGGCAGTCAATGGTCGTAAGGTCCCTCAGATCGATCCCCAATTTTCAAACTCTGCCATACTTCTATTTCCCATTATGGACTCCTGTCCAGGCACTCAAGGGTTCATGCCTAAGAGGGGGATACTGTCATATCCCGAAACTTTCCCAACCCATCCAACACAATTCCAGCCCCCTATGCTCAAATCCCGAATCCTGAGTCTCAGACTTTACCTTAGAAGATTTCTCCTTCATTGGACATTCCGAACCCCATATTTCCCATCCTGGACTTTCGCATTCCTGTCCCAGACTTTCATATTCCTATCTTGGCTGTCTCTTGACATATTTTTCTGTTCCTTTGACATTTCTTGACATTCACAGTTCCTATCAATAATTCCCTTTCCCCCTGCTTCACAATTATTGCGCCATTGCCCTCAGTTATTATTCCACCATTCTGATTCATCCCCTACTTTGTTCTGGAAAACCAAAACCCTGATTTGTCCGACATATTTTAACAGTTTTGTATCTTCTGGACTCTTCAGTATATAAACCTGCTTGTACTGAGAGAGGTTTCAGAGTAAAGCAGAGACTTCAGAGGATAGAACAGGATTTAGTCGATATTTGAACTAAGGAAATATTACAGAGTAAAGTTGGGTTTATATACTGAAGAGTCTGGAAGATATAAAACTGTTAAAGTATCTTGGGCAAATTGGGGTTTTGGGCTTCTGGAGCAAAGTAAGAGGATGAATCAGAATGGCATCAGAATGATGGAATAATAACTGAGGATGATGGCACAATAATTGTGAAGCAGGGGGAAAGGGAATTATTGATAGGAACTGTGAATGTCAAGGACTGTCAAAGAAAAGGAACATATGTCAAGAGATAGCCGAGATAAGTGTATGAAAGTCCAGGATGAAATGTGAAAGTTTGGGACAAGAAATACGGGATTCAGGATATCAGATGAAGGAGAAAATCCCAGGGCTCGGGGTTTGGGGTTTGATCATAAGGGGCTGGAAGTGTGTCAGATGGGTTGGGAAAGTTTCGGGATGTGACAGGACTGTAATAACCATTGGGCGGTGAACCAGGCCAATGCCTATAGGCATAAGTTAGAAGCCACTGGAATAGGGGGATGTGCATGTGCCCAGCATGGATTTTTCATTCCACATTCCCTTGTAGACTTTCAAAAAGGAGAAAGGTACAACATGCCTAAATTGGTCTGGCCGACCAATCACTTACCCTATGTCAAAGTCAGGTGAACATGGACTATGCACTGAGCCATGCTCTTGGACACAACATGGCAGGGATCCAAAGGGTCCTCACATTCTATGACATTAATTGTCAATACATGAAACACTTCAGACAGAGGGTATCCTCAAACTCATATTTGAGCATCCCAACCAAGATCAGCCTGATGCTGAGCACCAGCCTATGGCATGTCCATGGCCACTGGAATGAATGCTTTGCAAGATACTCTCCTGGGTTCATTCAAGGAGCAGGTAGAGTTGAGGGAGAGATTATAGAGACTCTGTGAGTGATCTTGAATGTGGATTTGGCCCAGGGGATGTCAGCTCCCCATCTGCAAGAACTATTGGACTTTCAGATGGATGATTCCAATTTCCAGAAGATGATTTGAATGGGTAAGGCCAGTCTGATCTGTTGGCTGTCAAGGCTGATTTCTGCTAGCTGGAAGCATTCATTGGAAACTCAAGATGGCATTGACCAGCAAGGAAGAGGCAGCAGGTGCCTTCCCAAGCTCTGGATGAAGGATTGCCAGAGGATAGGAAGAGGCAGTTGGTGAAGCAGGAGAGAAAGGTCATGAAGGAAAGAGAAGGAAACCCTGCAGCCATGGATGTTCATGAGATCAGATTGCACTCTGGTAAAATTTCTTTGCATCTGCATGTCAGCTAGCTGAAGAGGCTTCTCCAGCCCCAACAATGAAAAGCATTGAGCTTGCCATGCTATCAGGATCTCACTCCATGACTTTGAGCTGAAGGGGTTCCAGTACTTGGCTTGCTCAGGGGTTGCAAATCCAGCAATCACAGATTCAGCTAAAGTCAGCAGCCTGTTCTTCTGGTCATCAGTCCACAGAAGCTCAGAGGCTGGCCCTGGAAAGGAAGAGGGATTGGCTAGGGACAAAAATCTGCAGCTTCGTCTCAGATGCTGCTTCATTCATAGGTAGAATCTACACTCAGGGATCCGATGCAGCCGACCATAATGAGGGAGACTGGATTGATGACAGGATCTGATGATGATACCAGAGTAGCCTTCAGAAACCTTGATCCTCACCATGCTGAAGAAGCTCATCTCCCCTTTCCATCCTCCATGGGTAGACAGGCTTGCAAGGACTTAGGTATAGATTGGTAGGCAGATGAAGAACTGGAACTCAGAAAAGGTCAATGCAATGACTGCCTGCATCATCTGAGGATGGCATTGGCCAAGAAGCCAGTTCTATTCTGGACCGAGCTTCAGCATGTGACTGGCCAGACCCACACAACTCAGGCATGGGGCAAGATCAATGCCATAGAGCTAACTGTGAAAAGGTATGCTGCCACCTATAGGGCATGCCAACAAGCCATCACATCAATGGAAGCTGACAAAGACACTCTGATCTGGTATAGGCCGCTTGAGCCAGAGCACCTCAAGGTCAGTACTGCGGTATCTGACCCAAATGCCCAGGGCAATCAAGACTCCACTTTGGCCTGGTTCTGGACCATGGATGTGCAAAGGGATGCAGAACTGAATGACTGGATGTCTGAATGTATGTTTCAATCTTAAATTTCAGTTGCTCATGGACTGAGTTGACACTTTCGGGTACTTCAATTTATTGGGGTCATTGGCTCAGAGCAAAGGCTCTCAAGGACTGATGGAAAGAGCTCCTCAGAGCAGAATGGCAATGGACAAGTAACTTCTTTGATTACAAGGTGAGGTTATGGGGTGCCCTATTGCAGGCCGGGCAGGACATGCTTGCTATGCAGCCAGGACTCAAGCCAATTTTGAGAGACTTTGGGATCATTGTAATGAATTGTTACAAAATTAGCAGATAAGCCCTATTTGGATGTATTTCCCATGAACTGTTGGGTGATTGTGCTGTATATTTTTTCAGGTTCATCTTTGCAATATAAAAAACCACAGACCAAATCCTCTTACTTGCCCATCTTGTTTACAATGCCATAATCATCCTACACCCCAACCCAAGAAGGTTTCCAGGACATGCTGGAGTACATTGGCCTGAGATTCAAGTTTATCTGATGGGCCTTACAATCCGACTCCTTCGGCCCCAATCAACGAAGGAGAAATCTGCCATTGGAAGTGGTAGGTGTTGGTTTAGTACACTTTTTTCCAATCTTACCCTGCTTCCCAGGTCATGGCCACCTGACTGATCTCCACTGCAGTAATGCATGGGTGGACATTAGACATCCCCCATACAGTTTGGATGATCATCAATCCCAAACATGCTAATGATGCATTCCCTAATTGGGAGTATCAGCTGGTGAGAACTGATCCAGGATTTCTGTAGCCTTGGTGGTCTGACTGCATGTCAAGTCCGGGTTCAATCCCAAAATTCCTGGATGGTCTGGAGTGCGGAAGGGCAAAGTTCAGGAATCCCTGAGGGGGGTTGGAGGGGCAAGGGACTTTGGCTTCAGCTTATGTGCTGTGCCCCTGTACAAGTTCTGTCCCTTAATTTCAAGACAGAAGTTTGGAGGACAATCCTAAGATCAACTTAAGGACTGAGAGAGGTTTTCAGAGTGAAGTAAGACTTCGGAGGATAGAACAGGATTTAGTTGATATTCAAACTGAGGAAATATCAGAGAGTACAAGCGGGTTTATATACTGAAGAGTCTGGAACATATAAACCTGTCAGACAAATCAGGGTTTTGGGTTTCTGGAACAAAGTAGGGGATGAATCGGAATGGCATCAGAATGGTGGAATAATAACTGAGGGCAATGGCGCAATAATTGTGAAGCAGGGAGAAAGGGAATTATTGATAGGAACTGTGAATGTCAAGGAATGTCAAAGGAAAGGAACATATGTCAAGAGATAGCCAAGATAGGAATATGAAAGTCCAGGACAGGAATGCGAAAGTCCGGAATGGGGAATATGGGATTCGGGATTTGATCATAGGGGGCTGTAATTGGGTCAGATGGGTTGGGAAAGTTTCGGGATGTGACAACTAGGCAAACCTTGTCAGAAACTGAATGTGGCACCCCATGCTGAAGTACCTTTCCAGAAATTCCCCATAGGGTGCTAGGCCCATACCCCAGCCTGACCCCAATGCTATCCAACTCTATGTGTAGGTCAGAATCCCTCCCTATGGTAGCCAACATGTCCAACCACTGAGCCCTACAGTTGAGATCCCGATGGAAAGGGGTGGCCTGATTGATGGTGACCAACATTACTGAATATACTGAGGACCACTCACAAAGGATGGCCTTCATTTCTGTGTCTTCAGTGGACCCAGCCAGTTTCAGCAGGGCCTCCCTCCCAGACGCATAGAGGTTGGGATGCATGACCAGCAGGGCTGCCAAAAGGACCGTGGTTTGCAGGGAGCTAGCTTTGAGCCATTCCCAAGGTCCAGAATTGCCATGGGAGTCTTTGAGGAGGGCCAATCCCTTGGGTTGATGTCTCAATGGCTAGTTTTGTCAGGACACCTTCAGTGTGAATGAAGCCAAAAGATTCTTACCACCTGGCCTTGCTGGTACCAAGCCAGAGATAATTTGATTGCACCCGTGATCTCTCCCTCAAACAGGGCCTGGTCAGTCCTCCAAGACCTGGAGTTGCTGACGCTCCTGGATAAATCCAGGTTTTGGGAACAGTCCCACTGCCTGAAGTCATTAATGAGGCATCTATGGAAATTTGACTTGGGGAGCTCACCTGGAACTCTTCAGATAGTACCCCAGGCAGACACAGTCACTCCATAAACTGTTGCAATATTTGGCCTAAATGCAATGTGCAAAGCATATCACAAAAGGGCATGAGAATATCTCGCTTAGCTCTAGTGACGCACATTGCAGTAGTCACTCCTGGCTACAAATCGGTCCCTGGGTCACGTGATTTACTTCAGGGGCTGTGGAGATATGTATGCCAATTATAAAATAGTAACACCATTTCAATGGTTTATGTACTCTATGATAAATTAGGGTATTTGGGAAATATCAGTACTTGGTATAGCCTCCCTTGGCCTTAATCACTGCCTCAACCCTCCTAGGCATGCATTCAATCAACTTCTGACACTCTGCTGCTGAAATCCTCTCCCACTCCACCTAATCTCTCCCACAATTCCTCTATTTCTTTAGGAGGGTGTTCATACTCTGCAAGCTTTCTTTTGAGGCAACCCCCGGCATGTTCTATGGGGTTAAGGTCTGGAGACTGTGTAGGCCATACCATGGTCCTAAAATCCTGCTCCTCTAGCCACTCCTTGACATTCTTGCATGTGTGCTTGGGGTCATTGTCCTGCTGGAAGATGATGTCAGGAGGATTTAGACCATGATACCTCAGGGAATCATGAAGTTCATCCTTCAAAATTTGAAGGTAAAGGTCACCATCCATTCTACCATCAATCTTGGCAGCACATCAAACTCCCTGCCAAGTCATACGGCCCCACATCATCAAAGAACCTCCTCCAAACTTCACTGTTCCCTCTACTAGCCTATCACTGAGCCCTCTCCTGGCTTTTTCCACACCCATTTGCATCCATCTGACCCTAGGCAATTGATTTTAGTCTCATCAGATCATACTACCATCTTTCAATCCTCCACAGTCCAGTCCTTGTGAGCATCGGCATAGTCCAACCAGGCCTTGCAATGTTTGACAGAGAGAAGGGGGTGTTTTCGCTTGACTACAGCCTTTAGGCCAGTCTTTTTCAAGGCCTGGCGGACAGTATTAGGGTGGAGGGGTTGATTAATGATATTGGTAAGGGTTTTGGTGATCTGGACAGCATTCTCTGCCTTGCAAGTAGAGATGAGGTGGATGGCATAACAGACATTAGCAGGGGAAAGCTTGGATGGACAACCTCCAGTGGACTTCTGCAACTCTGAGTGCTCTTTGGCACAAAGCCTAGAGATGGCAGAGGCATGGAAACCAGTGGATGTGGCAATAGAATGACCAGAATGACCAGAGTCAAGCATAGTAATGATGGTATTCTTTTGGATGGCAGAGAGGGATCACTAGTCTGCTCTTAGCCTGAGGCTGTTTTTTGCTTGCCTCCTTGAAAGCAAAGATTGGCTGAAGGAACTGGTTAGCTTTCCTGTCCTTCCAATGCCTTGAGAGGAGCTCAACATTGTCTTTAGACATGTGTGATGGGCCTGTCTGGAGAGGGATTTAGAAACTGAACCTGCACAAGTGTTAAATCTCCACTTACTTCCTCTGAACCTCTGCAGGGACACCTTTGGTGTTCCACTTCTCCGCCATGTCTACATATGACTCCCTCTCTTCTCTGGACAGTGTCTTTGATAATGCTGAAGCCACCTGTCTCTAGTATTTGACATAACCAGGCACTCTAGAAGCAAGGTCAGTGAGCATCAAAGTTTTCTCCTTGATTTTTCTGTATTCTTGGCCATGAAGACAGAAAACCAATTTGTCTTTCAGAAGTATTCCTCATCATCACTCATTTCCTGGGATCAGTTGTTGAGCCAGTTCCTCATGGACTGCCCATTGCTAGTGATATTCCGACAGCTGAAGTTGAGGGTGTCATACCTTGTGCAATTTCTTCATGCCTGTCACATCCCGAAACTTTCCCTACCCATATGACACACTTCCGACCCCTTGTGATCAAATCCTGAACCCTGGACTTTACCTTAGAAGATTTTCACCTCAACCTCATATCCTGAATCCTGTATTTCCCATCCCAGACTTTCATACTCCTATCTTGGCTATCTCTTGACATATGTTCCTTTTCTTTGACATCCCTTGACACTTATAGTTCCTATTGATAATTCCCTTCCCCCTGCTTCATAATTATTGTGCCATTGTCCTTAGTTATCATTCCATCATTCTGACGCCATTCCAATTCACCCTTACTATACTCCAAAAACCCAAAACCTCAACTCGTCCGATAAAATTTTACAGTTTTATATCTTCTGGACTCTTCAGTATATAAACCTGCCTGTGCTCTGTGATATTTCCTTAGTTTGAATATTGACCAATTCCTGTTCTATCCTCTGAAGTCTTTGCTTCACTGTCAAGTCTGGGTTCAATCCCGGAATTCCCGGATAGTCTGGAGCGTGCAGAACGGCGGAGTCGGTTGGGAATCCCTGAGGGGGGTTGGAGGGGCAAGGAACTTTGGCTTCAGCTTATGTGCTGTGCCCCTGTATGAGTTCTGTTCCTTAACTTCAAGGCAGAGGGTCGCAAGACAATCCTAAGGTCAACTTAAGGACTAAAGTGGGTTTCAGAGTGGAGTGGAGACTTCACAGGAGAGAATGGGATTTATATTCAAACTAAGAAAATATTGGAGAGCAAAAGCAGGTTTATATACTGAAGAGTCCGGAACATATAAAGCTGTTAAAGTATGTCAGACGAATCAGAGTTTTGGGTTTCCGGAACAAAGTAAGGGATGAATCAGAATGGTGGAATAATAACTGAGGGCAATGGCGCAATAATTGTGAAGCAGGGGGAAAGGGAATTATCGATAGGAACTGCAGATGTCAAGAAATGTCAAAGGAAAGAGACATATGTCAAGAGATAGCCAAGATAGGAATATGAAAGTCCAGGACGGGGAATATGGGGTTCGGAATATCCGATGAAGGAAAGATCTTCAAAGGTAAAGTCTGAGGCTTGGGATTCGGGATTTGATCATAGGGGGCCGGAATTGGGCCGGATGGGTTAGGAAAGTTTTGGGATGTGACATTCACTCTGAAACCCCTCTCAGTCCTTAAGTTGAACTTAGGATTGTGAACCTCTGCCTCGAAATTGAGGGACAGAACTCATACAGGGGCACAGCACATAAGCTGAAGCCAAAGTCCCTTACCCCTCCAACCCCCCCTCAGGGATTCCTGACCCCTCATGCCTTTCCCTGCCTTAGGACCTTTTGGGAATTCCGGGATTGAACCTGGACTTGACAATGCCTTGGACATCACTGCTATGATGCCCCTCAGTGACTTTTTCTACAACCCAAGCAATGGTGGCCTCCTTCTGCTGGTCCTTGTGCTTGCCTGCCAGTCCTTGGTATTCCATCAGAACACTTTCTAAGATGGCAGTCCACTCATTGAAGAAGATTTTGGCAGGCCCTGTCAAAGAGATTACAACAGGAAAGGTAGTGAAGAGGAGCAGTCAGTGACAGGAGGTCCCAATATTCCAGATGGCTAAATCAGCCAGCATTGACAGTCTGATATGTCAAGAGGCCTGCAGGTGGAATACCTAATAGCACTCTAACCAATTAATTATAAATGAGCAATATGTTTCCATTGTAGATTAAGACAATGAGAACTGAGATATTGCTTAACAAAAATACATATAAGTTGTCTTGCATGCAGTGGACAGGGGAGAAGAGATTTGGAGGGTATGTAACCTTTTAGAGAGATATGATAGACTTCTTTTGCAAGTGCTGCTGAGGATGGACTGAAGTGCTTGTGATAAGTGAAGGACCCAAACAGATATAAATTTGTGATTTCAGCCGTGCAGCAGCTTTGACCAATTCCATCATTCCAACCAGACATGGGCAAGTATTGCCAAAACAAGTTTTCTATCACTCAAACCAACTTTGTCAACCTGGAAGAGAAGGGGACAGCAAGGGGCAACAGGACAAAATTCAAATACACCTATAACAGAACTCCATCCTCCACATCCCAGCCCAAGATGCCAACTGTGCCATCCTCCAAAACAAACCTGCCAGATGCCATGAGCACTGTCAGCCATGCTGACTCTTGGGTTACAACCAATCAGCTGGAGAGCATCCAGCCAAGACAAAAGAATAGGCCAAAAAAGGCATGGAAGGCTAATGTCTTGAAGGAAACAGCAATATGATGATGTCGCTGGTATTTTCCAACAGGGCCAGAAAGAATTGATGGAGGAGTGGTTGGAGCATAAACAAGAGTATTTGGAGTTGCTTCTCCAACTAGAAGGAGGGAAGGAACAGAGGAACAGTAGCATGTGACAAAATACAGTGAACTCCAGAACTGGAACAAACTCCGCATTTCCAGAACGTCGGAGTCTGCACTTCCACATGTCCAAAATGCCAGAATTCCTACCCCCACTCTGCTGCCAGGCAAAACTCGGAATCTTGGTATCTGCTCGGAATTAATCTGGAACTTGTGCAGATGTGCGGACCCTTATTGTATTTGTATTCCATCATCCTTTGCTTGTCATCATTCCCGAGCCTCCAGGGATGCTCCATCACTTCCTTACATCACTTAATCCCAAATTCCTCTTGTTCCTGTTCCTATTCCCTGATTATCATTAGCAAGTGCTTCTCCGCCCACTCTGTTATATATATACTTAGTTTTCACTTCGGATTCCTCGTTCTTTGCCCCTCTTTGGCAGTGGCTGAGTCCTAAGGTGACCACCATGAGCTTCAACAAACATTTAAGACAGATCACCAATCTGAGGCTTCCAAATGCATCCCCAGTGAATGCTCTATCAAATAAAGCCTATGGCACTGTAGCAGAATCCCCTGCAACATTATAGGATTGATACTCCAAGTTGTTACGAGTCAGCCAGCAATGGTGAATTCTCAAGAATAAATTGATTTTGGCTTTTCGAATGCTGGCAAGACACAGCCAAAGGAAGGCAACCTTGCCTATGTTTGCCTGGCATGTCCTCAGCCTGGAATAACTCTCCCTGAAAACTGGGTAGAGGATCTTTAGGGCACTTGGAAATACAACAGATCCTTTGTTATGGATGAGAATTTCTCTGCTGAACATATGAAAATGAAAGCCAATACAGACTTCAACCTGACTCAAGGCTCTGGCTACTTGACTGCTGTGCTGAGGTACAAAGAGCATCTCCAAATTGCCAATAATGGGCAGCTGGTAAGCTCAAATATACAGTATAACCTGGTAATTTATTACCTTCCCAGAAATCCACTTGCCATGAGCACAAGGTGGTCAATCAAGTTCATGTGACTCAGAAGCATCTAGCAGCTACTGGCATTGGCAATATTGCCTGTGCTAGGCATGGTTGCTTTGTTTCCAACACAGTTGTGGACTTCCAAAAAGGCAAGCAATAAGTGAACATGGATTACGCCCTCTGTCATGCATTGAGTAGGCTGCAGGGAACTGCATTGGTAGTGGTGTTATATGACATTGCCTGCCAATTCAGTGCCAAATCTCAGATGCCCAGGTGTTAAGAAATGAATATTTCAAGGTCCATGATGCTCTTTAAATTCTTTGGGGAATTGGTTTGTTTCACATACATGGTCATCAAGATGTTTGCCTCTCCAGGTACAACCCTGATTTGATCCCCAGCATTGGTAAGGTGGATGGGGAAGTCTTGAAAGCCCTATGGTCCCAACTGAATGAGATTTGTGGATCAACTTGGTCCATGACCTCGGCACATTAGTGGGAGGTGTTGGATGACAATATGCTGGACAGAAATAGGAAAAAGATGTTGAATATTGGTGAGAATGATTTGGCCAGGCAGTCAACTTTTTTGACTTTTGGATAGTTGAGTCTCTCTCAAGAAAATATATCCAGGTTGTGAAGGCACTGGACATTGCTGAAGATGGCTATGGATATTTTTGATGTTCAATTAAAGCAAGGTGAGGGTGCCTTCCATGTGTTGGAGGAATTAATTCTGATTTCATCAAAGCTCCCACACGAGTGGAGGTGCAACTTTGGCTAGCAGAAGATCCAGGAATACCCACCACACTTTGCAGCATTTCAAGCTGGCTATCACTTGGTCTGGAAATCAAGGAGATGGATGCAGTGAGTGGAATTACATCTGAAAGTTGCCAGTCACAAAGGATGCCTAGGTTGAGAATTGCAGGATTGGCAAAAGAGGCCAACGCCAATCTGACTGTCACTGAGTGCCTTGATCTGGATCGCTGCTGCATGCATCTTGAAAACATGATGGATGATTTTTCAAGGAAAGTGGCTCAATATACATAACAGACAAAGTTGTTGTTAAAGAAGCTGGAAGCAATGAAGAGTGGCAGGAGGATCATGCACTTCCATTGCCATCAAACATTGGGCCAACACAATGCCGAGATACAGATCTTGGCTACCTCTTGGAACAGGAGTTAGAGTTAAGACAGGGACAAGCAAATGAAGTGTTGCACAGCATCTGACTTGATCTTTGCCATTGCTCATTCTTATACCAGACCTCAGTTTAGCAGGTGAAACACAGCCAGCAAAAGAAGTCCCATGCATGGGATATCATTCATCAAGTCAATGCTGTGTTGAAATTGCATACTGCAGTTTATCACCACTATCACAAATTGATGGTCACTCTTGGTGCCTCACTGGCTATGCTAGAGACATATCAAGTCTTGAAGCCAGAGCATGTGGAATCCAGAACAATCAAAATTCATCCTAGCATGCAAGGTACTTGTGGCAAGAATCTGCCTTGGTTTTGGAGACTTGATGTCAATATGAAACTGGACAACTGGATGTCAGAGCATCAGTTCACTGCCTCTTGGTATCTCAATGTTTTGGTAGCTAACCAAGCTCAGTGCTCAGAGTGAAATTCCATCATGCCAGGGCAAATCTAGTGCAATGCAAAGAGGAAGTTGAGCTACTCAAAACAGAGATACAATGGAGTGCCAAGTTTTTCAATATCATGCTGACAAATGCAAATGGAAGAAGCTTGCAACAGAAGCCAGCCAAAAGTGAGACAAGGGCAGTTAGTCTTTTTTTGAGCAAGCAAGCAAAGACCTGGGGAGTTTTGCATGAGTGTGAAGATACTGTCTCCTCTGGGCTGTCCAGAGTTGTCAGGGAAGCAGAGCAGATTTTGGCTTCAACTTATGTGTTGCACCCTTGCCCAAGTTCAGTCCAGCATTTAGCAGAGTAGCGGTGGAGTGGAGTCATGACAAAGGTAGAAGGGAAGGTCAGAGGTCAGAGGTCAGATGTCAGAGGTCAGATGTCAGAGGTCAGATGTCAGAGGGTCAGAGTGACAACAAGACTAGCTTCAAGTGGTCAAGTGAGGACTTAGTTAGACAGATTAGAGGAGTGATCAAAGTCAATATTTGCAACAGTGTGTCAAGTCTAGGTTCAATCCCAGAGTTCCCAAAAGTCCTAAGGGGCGGAAGTGCATAAGGGATCAGGAATCCATCAAGGGGGTCAGAGGGGTGAGGGACTTTGGCTTCAGCTTATGTGCTGTGCCCCTGTATGAGTTCTGTCCCTTGATTTCAATGCAAAGGCTCAGAGGACAATCCTAAGTTCAACTTAAGGACTGAGGAGGGAATTCAGAGTGAAGTCAGGACTTCAAGGATAGAACAGGATTTTGTTGATATTCAAACTAAGGACATATGACAGAGTGCAAATGGGTTTATATACTAAGGAGTCCAGAAGATATAAGACTGTTCAAGTATTCGGGTGAATTGGGGATTCAGGTTTTTGGAGTATGGTGAGGGGTAAATCAGAATGGCATCAGAATGGTGAAAGGATAACTAATATCAATGGCGCAATGATTGCAAGATAGAAAGAGACCAACCATGTGGAAAGAAACAGTAAGTGTCAAAGGAGAGGAATGAGACAAAACAAACATAAGCAAGGTAGGATCAGTGAAAAGTCCAATGCAGGAATACAGGATACAGGATACGGGATACGGGATATGGATATGGGATATGAGGTTGGGGTGAAACTCTCCCAAGGTAAAGTCCAGAGGATGGGATTTGGTTGTGACTGGCTGGGAATGGGTAGAGATGGATAGGAAAAGTCACAGGATGTGACACAGTGGCAATAAACTGCAGTATGCAATTTCAACATGGCATTGACTTGATAAATGGTATCCCATGCATGGGACTTCTTTTGCTGACTGTGTTTCACCTGCTGAACTGAGGTCCAGTATAAGAATGAGCGATGGCCAAGATCAAGTCATATGTTGTGCAACACTTCATTTGCTTGTCCCTATCTTAACTCTAACTCCTGTTCCAAGAGGTAGCCGAGATCTGTATCTTGGCATTGTGTTGGCCCAATGTTTGATGGCAATGGAAGCATGTGCTCCTCCTGCCACTCCTTATTGCTGCTGACTTCTTGAACAACAACTTTGTCTGTGATATATTGAGTCACTTTCCTTGAAAAATCATCCATCATGTTTTCAAGACGCATGCCACAGCAATCCAGATCAAGGCGCTCAGTGACAGTTGGATTGGTGCTGGCCTGTTTCACAAATCCTGCAATTCTCAACCTAAGCATCCTTTGTGACTGGTAATGTTCAGATGTAATTCCACTCACTGCATCCATCTCCTTGATTTTCAGACCAAGTGATTGAAGCACCACAGACGATTTGCAAAGCGATGTCTCAGGAACAACACTCAAACAAGAGAAATGATGAACAGAGATGACGATATCAGCAGTCTGCAAAGCAGTGATGACAAGAGAGGAGCCCGAACTCATAGTCTGTAGGAGAAGACCCAAGTGAACTAAACTAGAGTTCCTTGGTTGCTATATTGCAGCTTATATACTTATACATGAGTGTGCACAGACCAAGCTGTGGACGAGAGGGCTATACTACTTACTAGGTATAAGTGGAAAGTATGATATCATAGTGGAGTGAGAAAGAATGTCATAGAACATTAGAGAAGAAAGTGATGTCATATAGAAAGTACTAGATCATGCATGCATAGGTCGTGAGGTATGATGTCATAAGAAAGATGGTCACATGACAAAAGTAAAAGCAGTCACGAGTAGGTCATGTGACTAGTCATGTGACTATGGAAGAAAGGAAAGAAATATAAAATTCGTAACAGTGATAGCCAGCTTGCAATGCTGCAAAGCGTGGTGAGTATTCCTGGATCTTCTGCTAGCCAAAGTTGCACCTCTGCTCGTGTGGGAGCTTCAATAAAATCAGAATCAATTCCTCCAATGTGTGGAAGGCACCCTCACCTTGCTTTAATTGAACATCAAAAATATCCATAGCTGTCACATTAGTGATGCACTTTGATTGAGTATCTTTGGCTTGTGAGATCCACTTTGCAATGACAGCCTCCTCAACATTTACTATGAGATTTTTGTAGCTGTCTTCAGAATGTCCAGCACCTTCACCACCTGGATATATTTCCTTGAAAGAGGCTCAACTGTCTGAATGTCAAAAGGGGTTGACTGCCTGGCCAAATTGTTCTCACCAATCCACAAATCTCATTCAGTTGGGACTACAGGGTTTCCAAGACTTCCCCATCCACCTTACCAATGCTGGGGATCAACTCAGGGTTGTACCTGGAGAGGCAAACATCTTGATGACCATGTATGTGAAACAAACCAATCCCCCAAAGAATTTAAAGAGCATCATGGACCTTGAAATATTCATTTCTTAACACCTGGGCATCTGATTTGGCACTGAATTGGCAGGCAATGTCATATAACACCACCACCAATGCAGTTCCCTGCAGCCTACTCAATGTATGGCAAAGGGCATAATCCATGTTCACTTGTCACTCCCGTTTGTGGAAGTCCACAATGGTGTTGGGAACAAAGCAACCATGCCTAGCACAGGCAATATTGCTGATGCCAGTAGCCACTAGATGCTTCTGAGTCACATGAACTTGATTGACCACCTTGTGCTCATGGCAAGTGGATTTCTGGGAAGGTTATATCATATATTTGGGCTTACCAGCTGCTGATCATTGGCAATTTGGAGATGCTCTTTGTACCTTGGCACAGTGGTACAGTAGCCAGAGCCTTGAGTTAGGTTGAAGTCTGTATCGGCTTTCATTTTCATATGTTCAGCAGAGAAATTCTCATCCATAACAAAGGACCTATTGTATTTCCAAGTGCCCTAAAGATCCTCTACCCAGTTTTCAGGGAGATTGAGGACATGCTTGGAAAAAGTAGGTAAGGTCACCTT
>MU127416.1:1043461-1138112 GCA_014904945.1 Gyrodon lividus | reverse complement strand
GTGAGGTCAAAGTGGCATTTGCATTCCTTGGAGGTGAGGCGTCCGTCCTTCCCAAGTTTGCTGGAGAGGTCAGATGCAGGTTTCGGGATAGGGGTGGAGGACTTTGCCGACGAGGACATGGAAGTGTTGGACGAGGTGGCGGGTTTTGGAGATGAGGTTGTGGGAGTACTTTTGGAAGTGTAGGACTGGTTTCCAGAGGATCTGATCTGACAAGCGACTTCAGACTTGCGTTCCCAATATCTCCTGTCAATAGTCTGGGAGAGGGTCTGGAGTTCTCCTAGGGAGCGTGGTTTTCCAATGCGGGAAAGCTTGTCTTTGATGCGATCCAGAAGTCCGTTGTAGAAGTGATGTCGAAGGGCTCCCTTGCCGTAACCCCGGACCTGGGAGGCTAGGCAATTGAATTCCACCACATATTTGTTGATATGCTGGGAGTCTTTCATGGATAGGTGGTCAAGTTGGTGTTCGGCATCACCGACAGGGTCGTGGGGGCTGAAGTTGGTCTGGAGCTCGAGGACAAATTCCCGATAGTTGTCTGTCCAGTCCAGACAAAAGTCCGGATCGTCCATCTGGAGGAGGTCGGGCTTGAACCATCTGAGGGCCATACCTTTTAGGTAAGACTGGGCAAAGGTGACTTTCGTGCGGTCAATCCGGAATGTGCAGGGATGGTCCTGGAAGTTCAGCTCGCATTGGACCAGGAAGGCCCGCAGCTTGCGCGGATCAGTCCTGTTGAAGGTGTCGGGTTCCCACACCTTTGTGCACAGAGATGAGGTGTTTTTGGATTTGCGGTTGCGGCATAATAACTCAGCAAGGCCGTGGACTGCATTTGCAAGCACCATGATAGGGTTAGGCAGGATTGCATTGTCAAGGTTGTTGTCATCGGAGGGGTCAGGGTCATTGCCGCTGCCGCTCCCGTCGTCAGAGGGGTCCGGGGCACCCCCAGAGGGGTGACGAGCTGCGGGAGTAGGGGTGGAGATGATTAGAGATGGAGGTCTCATCTGAGAGGCAGAGGTTAATGTACAACGAGCAGAAAAGCTTCAGAATTGTTCGGCGCCATCGGGGCCTCAATGCAAGGTTGTCAGGGAGTGCAGGGTGTCTTCTCGGGCTGCCTCCGACTGAGCTGCGTCAACGCTTTGCATACTGCATGTTTGGGCACGAGTCTGGATAGTTCTAGACATGTGGATAAAGATATGATGTTAGCAAACTCGTAGAGGTTGGAGTTCAAATATACTGTCAAGTCCAGGTTTGTTCGCGGAATTCCCGGATAGTCCGGAGTTTGGTGGGAATCCCTGAGGGGGGTCAGAGTTGTAAGGAACTTTGGCTTCAGCTTATGTGCTGCGCCCCTGTACGAGTTCTGTTCCTTGATTTCGGAGCGGAAGGTCGGAGATCAATTCTAAGGTCAACTTAAGGACTGAGGAGGTTCAGAGTGAATCAGGAAAGAACGGGATTTAGTTGATATTTGAACTAAGGAAATATCAGAGAGTACACGCGGGTTTATATACTGAAGAGTCCGGAAGATATAAAGATGTTAAAGTATGTTGGATGACTTGGAAGAAAATAAGGAATGAGTCGGAATGGCATCAGAATGGGAGAATAATGACTGGAGGCAATGGCACAATAATTGCGAGGCAAGGGGAAAGGGAATTATTGCTAGGAACTGTAAATGTCAAGAAGTGTCAAAGGAAAGTGACATATGTCAAGAGATAACCGAGATAGGAATACAAAAGTCCGGGACGGGAATGTGGAAAGTCCAGGAGGGGAATGCGAAAGTCCGGGACGGGAAGTACGGGGTTTGGAATGTCCAGTGAAAGAGAAATTGTCTAAGGTAAAGTTCAAGGCTGTCACATCCCGAAACTTCCCTAACCCATCCGGCCCAATTCTGAACCTCTATGATCAAATCCTGAGCCTTGGACTTTACCTTAGATGATTTCTCTTTCATCTGACATTCCGAACCCCGTACTTCCCGTCCTGGACTTTTGCATTCCCATCCCAGACCTTCCGCATTCCCGTCCTGGACTTCCATATTCCTGTCCTGGACTTTTGTATTCCTATCTCGGTTATCTCTTGACATATGTCACTTTCCTTTGACACTTCTTGACACTTACAGTTCCTATTCATAATTCCCTTCCCCCTTGCTTCGCAACTATTGCGCCATTGCCTTCAGTCATTATTCTACCATTCTGACACCATTCCAATTCATTCCGGACCTTCTTCCAGAAACCCAAAACTCCGATTCGTCTGACATACTTTTAACATCTTTATATCTTCCAGACTCTTCAGTATATAAACCCGCGTGTACTCTCTGATATTTCCTTAGTTTAAATATCAATTAAATCCCATTCTTTCCTGATCCACTCTGAACCTCCTCAGTCCTTAAGTTGATCTTAGGATTGATCTCCAACCCTCCGCTCCGAAATCAAGGAACAGAACTCGTACAGGGGCGCAGCACATAAGCTGAAGCCAAAGTTCCTTACAACTCCGACCCCCCTCAGGGATTCCCACCAAACTCTGCCTTCTCCACACTCCGGACTATCTGGGAATTCCGGGAACAAACCCAGACTTGACAGAGGCTCCGGATTCGGGATTTGATCATAGGGGTTCGCAATTGGGCCGGATGGGTTAGGGAAGTTTCGGGATGTGACAAATAGGAACTATAAGTGTCAAGGGATGTCAAAGAAAAGGAACATATGTCAAGAGATAGCTGAGATAGGAGTATGAAAGTCCAGGATGGGAATGCACAGTTCTGGGATGGGAAATACAGGATTCAGGATATGAGGTCAAGGTGAAAAACTTCCAAGGTAAAATCTGGGGTTTGGGATTTGATCATAAGTGGTCGGAAGTGTGTCATATGGGTAGGGAAAGTTTCTGGATGTGACAGTTACTCCACTAAATACTGGACTGAATTCAAGCAAGGGCACAATACATAAGTTGAAGCCAAAGTCTGTGCCACTCTCCTGACAACTCCAGACAGCCTGGAGGAGATGGTATCTTAACAGTGATTAGGATATTTGCATGGCAAAATGGCAAGGATGTGCATGCTGGAAGTATTGACCACAGTAAGCAGATTATTGCCATGATCATTGACATGCTATTTTTCAGGGGCAGAAAATTCTTGAAGTATGGCTTTGATACTCAACATGGTAGGAAACCTATCTTCATTCTCTGACTCCCATTCCTCCTCTGATTCTCCAACAGCTTCCTCTGAATCTTCCTCTCCAGCAAAATACAAATGGTCTTTCAACCCAGACATCAGAGGTGGATTTACCCTGTTGGGGGATGCTGATCATTCCACTGCTTCATGTAATGCCAATGTATTGAGTGCCATAGGCAATACCAATGGACATTTCTCCCCACCATGCCCAAGGTATAACATGAGCCCTGCTGCCCTCACACTTGATGGGGTAAAGTGATCTCCTGACCACTGTTCCATCTGATGCAATGGATGGAATTGGTGGGCTAATCAACAGCAGCCAGTAGAAAACAATGGCTGGCCAAGGCAGTCAGTGCAATGATTAACTCCTCTCTTCCACAGTTCATGCTCCAGTTCCTCTGTTCCTCCCCTTTTTCTAGTCAGAGAAGCAACTGCAAATACTCCAACTATTCCTCCATCAATTATTTTTGGCCCTGTTGGAAAATAAAAATACCAGCAACATTAGCATATTGCTGTTTCCTTCAAGGAATTAGCCTTCCATGCCTTTTTTTGGCCTATTCTTTGGTCTTGGCTGAGCACTCTGCAACTGATTGGTTGTAACCCAAGAGTCAGCATGGCTGACAGCGCTCATGGCATCTAGCAGGTTTGTTTTGGAGGATGGCACAGTTGGTGACAAAAACTATAAGAGGGCAGTGATTGCCTGGACTACTAGGGATTGCTAGGAGTAGCAAATAGGTATAAGTAAACTCACCTCAGCCGCTGCCAAAGAGGGGCAAAGAACAACTGAGGAATCTGAAGTAAAAACTAAGTATATATGTATAACAGAGTGGGCAGAGAAGCGCTTGCTAATGATAATCAGGGAATAGGAACAGGAACAAGAGGAATTTGGAATTAAGCAATGTAAGGAAGTGATGGAGCATCCCCAGAGGCTCGGGAATGATGACAAGTAAAGGATGATGCAATACAATAAGGGTCCGCACATCTACACGAATTCCGGATCGATTCCAAGCAGATACCGAGACTCCAAGCGGTTCTGCCTGGCAGCAGAGCAGGGGTAGAAATTCCAGCATTCCAGACATGCAGCAACACAGATTCTGATGTTCCCGAAATGCAGGGTTTGTTGTTCCAGTTCCGGAGTTCACTGTATTTTGTCAGTTGGCACCTTGGGCTGGGATGTGGAGGATGGAGTTCTGTTATAGGTGTATTTGAATTTTTTGTCCTGTTGCCCCTTGCTGTCCCCTTCTCTTCCAGGTTGACAAAGTTGGTTTTAGTGATAGAAAACTTGTTTTGGCAATACTTGCCCATGTCTGGTTGGAATGATGGAACTGGTCAAAGCTGCTGCATGGCTGAAATTACAAATTTATATCTGTTTGGGTCCATCACTTATCACAAGCACTTCAGTCCATCCTCAGCAGCACTTGCAAAAGAAGTCTGTCATATCTCTCTGAAAGGTTACATACCCTCCAAATCTCTTCTCCCCTCTCCTCTGCATGCAAGACAACTTACATGTATTTTTGTTCAGCAATATCTCAGTTCTCGTTGTCTTAATCTACAATGGAAACATATTGCTCATTTATAATTAATTGGTTAGAGTGCTGTTAGGTATTCCATCCACAGGCCTCTTAACATATAAGACCATCAATGCTGGCTGATTTAACCATCTGGAATATTGAGCCCTCCTGTCACTGACTGCTCCTCTTCGCTACCTTTCTGTTTTAATCTCTTTGAAAATGCCTGGCAAAATTCTCTGATGAGCAGACTGCCATCTTAGAAAGTGTTCTGATGGAATACCAAGGACTGGCAGGCAAGGACAAAGTCCAGCAGAAGGAGGCCATTGTTGCTCAGATTGTAGAGAAAGTTGCTGATGTGCATTATAGAAGTGATGTCCAAGGCATGAAGAAATTGCACAAGGTATGACACCCTCAACTTCAGTCATAGGAATATCACTAGTGATGGGTAGTTTGTGAGGAACTGGCTCAACAACCAATCCCAGGAAATGAGTGATGATGAGGAATCCTTCTGAAAGACAAATTGGTTTTCTGTTTTCATGGCCAAGAATATAGAAAAACTTCAATACTCACTGACCTTGCTCCTGGAGCACCTGGTTATGTCAAATACTGGAGACAGGCAGCTTTAGCATTATCAAAGACACTGTCCAGAGAAAAGAGGAAGTCATATGTACTATTGATTGTGTCTTGAACAAATTCTGTCATGGATGATGTAAGAAAATCCCATGGTGTCATGGAACACTGTGGGGAGTGCAAGGCAACACATAAATGCCGGTGGGTGTGCCGAACGGCCTCTTTCTGCTCTATGACCTTGGGTTTCTCACAGTAGAGGCCCCTACCCAATGGTTATCCCTGATATGCAACCAATCTAGCTTCGGGTAATGCTTACCATCATTGTGCTCACTGACTAAGCATAACTCCCAAAGTAGGATGTTAGATTGGTAATTGGTATCCTAATCACAGTCAGATAGACAAGCAGTAGGGGTATTGGTGAAGCCTCCTGATGAGAACTGTTGCAAGTTTGAAACTGCTGTCAGCTGTTTTCTTTACTTGCCCCTATTCATACTGTACATGTGACCACACCACATGGACCAACCCTAATCTTAGGAGAGGGGTGTCAGACAGATGAATAAGCAAGTGGACTGCCCAACATGTCTTCCTATGTACACAGTCTACACTCTAGGTTTGCTCTGCTGCACCTAGACTATCAGCTTTCTATTGGTTCAAGGATCAAGGTTTTTGGATAAGGTTTAATGAAATGGTAGCCATTTCAAAATGATGACTCATTTGGACAGTTTTTTTACTTTAAGTTTTGGTTACATATACTTATCTCAAAAAACTTACGCACATCACACCACATGACTTGGGATTGCTTGCCTGTTGCAGTTGGGGTTCCCTGGCTTTGCAACTTGATTATGTAACACGATCACAACTTATCGTCGTCTGAATCTCATCATCACAAGAAAACAAGAAAGGCTTGATAAAATGGGCTAAAGAGCCCCCCAACTTGTTTCCCTCCAGCAGCACAGCAGATGGACTAGACACACAAGAGAAAGAGGATATACAGGTCTAGGTGAATTAGCGAGTGCAGTAACTAATGTTGAAGGAAGGACAACAACAACAAAAGAAGAGTATTACTCATATGCACTGGTGGATAGTACGGCAGCAAGTTGGGCAGATTGCCCAAAACATCAACCAACAAGCTGAGACGGAAGGTGACAATTGGGCCATGGGTGACTGGTGGAGTGTGAGGGCATGGCTGTGGACTGTTCTCAGTCACTCAACCACTCAGACTCATGATTTTGATGTTTCCATGCCGGCCTCTTGCTGTGTTCCCATCATGCAGCATTGATGGCATGGAGGAGTGCTGTATGGCCCCTTTCTGCCTGTGGGTAGGCAGCGAGGAAACGTGCCTCATCAGACTGGTACCTGGGATGGCAGAACAAGTCAGCAACATGAACACTTCAGAGTCTGATACTCAAACTGGGGGTGCGTTGCCTCACCTTCACTGACTCAAGCCAGGTCGTGACCTTGCAGTAGCTAGTAGTGATGTTCACTGTCATAAAATACCATTTTGAATGAATATAAAGCTTACCAATGTATGATGTGAGGCTCGGATGCCCACTAGGACAGGGAATCAAGCACAAGCTTGTTGTGGTGCTGCCCAAATGAGATGCATGATGAAGTTCCTAGTAGTACAATAAGGATACTACAAGGCATGAGTGAGGTGGACGCTCTTTGCTTACCTAAGCTAGCCCAATCAGGCTTGAGGTCCAGGTCACACACATCGTCACTGAGGTAGGGAGTGTTGTTCACCGAGGAACGAATGACAAAAAATGTGTGAATGACCTACGGATTGATGTGTGAATGTGCAAAATCATAAAGAGAAAATTAAGTGAAACAAAGTCTTCTTACAGGAATTTTGCACACATTGAAAGTGCAATCAAGTGAGGATTTAGCATAGTAAAGTGAGATAAGTGAGTCACTACAAAAAACTTACCATAAGTTTTGTAAGTTTCTTTGTAAGTTGGAGGCTAGTGCGCTGATTCTCGCCTCTCCTGCCACAAGGCTGTGGCTTTACTATCTGACCTTGCTCACTTTAGATATGCTGAACCAGCCTAAAGGTCAGAGCACATTGTACAGGTGTTATTTGATTTTAATTTACAGTCATTCTAAGGATGGAGACCAACTTTGAAACTTTGAAACAAAGGAGACACATGATGCCCTAGGTAAGGATTCAACATAATCGGGCATAGGCCATCAACTGACGCACTTCCAAACATGGCAGGGCCATCCTAGGCTTCCCCCAACACCTCTCTAACACCAGCTCGACAAACATGGTCCAAATAGGACTCCCTGGCACTTGGAAGTGCTACGTTTCTCACACAGAACATCGTGACCTGACGGCACTGCCTTATGCTACAAGGTATGTCTATGTGTCTATGCAACTTGAATCATGCACTAACAAACTTTCCCCGACACCTCCCTCACACCAGCTCGAGACATGTGGTCCAAATTAAACTCCCTGGAGCTTGGATGCACTACCTTCCTCATGCAAAAAGGTATGTGCATTAAATCTAACGGACCCATCCTCTACTGTGGGCTGCCAGACAGGGACATATGCTTCAGCAAAGTGAGAACCTCAGGGTTCTCCGTGGGGACCTCACCTACACAACTTACAGAACCGCAGGTAAGTTTTGTCAGTTAATTATACATATGAGACCCTAGCATGCTGTAATATAATTACATACATCTGGTAACTGTTCTATTATGTCACCTTTATGTAACTGAGTGTCAAACAGCATATATAAACCCCACTATTCCATGTTTATTTTCCCACCATCACCACAAAGTCCATCTCTACTTCTCAAAAAAATAACATCATTACTCTATCCTCTCTTGGTCTTTCCTCTAGGAAAATTGTTTCCCAAACTGGCCTAGGGAAGTCTACGGTATGCCAGTTTCTTCAGGAACTCCAGCCAGAGAAGACTAGGCTTCATGGTGGCCATCCTTCAAAGCTTACCCCTACCAACAAGAGTGCTATTGTTCAGAAAATCATTACTGGCAAGGCCAAAAATGCTGTTCATGCCACTCAATACATCAATTCTATCATTAATTCTCCTGTCTGCCCCCAGACTGTGAGAAATAGAAATATCCTCAAGGAAGCCTCATTAAAGGCTGTGGTAAAGAAGAAGAAACCCCTACTTTCTGGTGGTCACAAGAAAAGGAGGTTAGCCTTTGCTCTCAAGGACCAGCATTGGCCTGTGGAGAATTGGAAGAGAGATATCTGGTCAAATGAGACCAAAATCAATAGAATTGGGTCAGATGGGCAAGAGTATGTGTGGACAAAGAAGGGGGAAGGACTGAATGCTAGAGAGGTCAAAGATACAGTCAAGTTTGGAGATGGTATGGGGCTGCACAGGGTGGAATGGAGTGGGGGTTTTGAGTGGGGTGGAGGGGAGAATGGATGCTGAACAGTATGTGGCCATTTTGGAGCAGGGGTTGCTGCAAAGCATGGAGGAATTAGGAATTTCAGAATGTGACATTATCTTTCAACAAGATAATGATCTCAAGCACACCTTTAGTAGGAGAGCCCAAATGTGGTTTAAAGAGCAGGGGATCAATCTCAATCTTCTGAAATGGCTTGCACAGTCTCTAGATCTTAACACCATTGAACATACTTGGAATCACCTCAAGAGATGGCTCTCAGCTTATGAGAGTGCTCCTATAGGAGTTCTTCAATTATGGGAAAGGGTAGTGGAGCAGTGGGGGGGAAATGATGAGGAACAGTGTCAAAAATGGATAGAAAGCATGCCTAGAAGGATTGAAGCAGTTATCAAGGCCAAAGGAGGTCATACCAAGTACTAGATACCCAGATTTATATAAAGTCAAAAAACTGTCTGAATAAGTCATCATTTTGAAATGGCTGCCATTTGATTAAACCTTGTCCAAAAACCTGGATTCTTGAACCAATAGAAAGCCAGTAGTAGGTACTGTATTTCATACACTTATAGTTCAAGGTTAGGTGGTATCAGAGAATATTGTGTTTAGTGAAAAGTGTCCAAACATCCAGATGGTTTTTTGAGCTACTGTATGTGCTGTACCCTTGTCTGAGTTCAGTCCAGTATTTGGTGGAGGTGCAGAGTAGCAGTGGAGTGGAGTAACAGTGGAGTGGAGTAACAGTGGAGTGGAGTAACAGTGGAGTGGAGTAATGACAAAGGTGGAACAGAGCAGAAAGATCAGAATGATGACAAGAAGGCTAGCTTCAGGTGTTACAGTAGAACCGTTTTAGCCCCTTTTCTTTTCCTTCTCATGTGACTCTGTACCATCACATGATCCCTTTCCTCTTTTGACCCTTTGTACGACCAGTAACTCCAGGCAAAGTCCCTGGCCTTATCCTCCTTCTGTCATATTCTATGACCTTCCACCCAATGGTGTTTATCCCTCTTATTTTTAGTTACCTTTCCTGGACAGTTCCTACTTTGGATATCTTGGTCCATGCACCATTCCCTGTAGTATAAAGACCTGTACTCTACTTGGTTACAACCCAAGTTAGATCTATGCAATACATAGCTTAACAAGCTATCTCTTGGTCTGAGAACTTGCTTCACCAATTGGCCTATAGTCTGCCAGTAAAGACTTCTGATAGATCTTGTCTTGCTTGACAACAGGACTCATTGGTGTTATCTGATCGAGCTCTCACGACCTCATCAGCGTAACATCAGGTCATTGAGAGGAGGACTTAAGTGGACAGATCAGAGGAGTGATCAAAGTTGATATTTGAACTACAGAATACAAAATACAAGAGGGGCTTATATACTACAGGGACAAGTAAACACAGGTGACACCAGAATACTGGAGTCATGTGGAATGTGAGTCAAAAGTGTTGGAAAGTGTCAAGGGGAGTCAAGGGGAGTCAGAATGAGTCAAGAGGAGTCAGAACAGAAGGTATCAGAAGGTGTTTTGATTGTTGGTTTGGTCTGTCTGTGTCGGTTTTGTGTGATGTGGGTGGGGGCAGGGGTGTGTGAGTGTTCGGTGTTGGGTGGGCTGCGGTGTGGTTGGCCTGTGGTTAGTTGTTGGATTGGCTTTGGGGTATTTCAGTTTTGGTTTCTTGTGTAATTGGGACTTTGTTTGGATTTTTGCTGTTGTGCCGTGGGGTTGGGTTGTGTCGCATCGTGTTTTGCCCACGTCATCTCCATTTTTTCCGCTCCCCCCTTTCATGCGCTTGTGCTTTCCTGCCTATATGCAGTTTGCCTTTTTGCTCGTCCCCTTCTCTACTTCTCTATGTTTCCCTTTTTCTTTTTTTCTGCTTAGCTTTATGGGTTCCCTCTCTGTTGGTTGTTTCTTATCCTTTGTACTTTTGTTATATTTTTGCCCTGCTTACTGTTTCTACCCTTGCTGAAATATCCCCACAGCCAATGATCAGCTGGCCTGTGAGCCATGGCTATTTGTCAACCTCAGCTGTCCATATACTACAGTACCAAAGCACTACATTATGTGGAGTATCCAAACAGGATACTCACTCAAAGTTGTCACACTTGCATCATCAATAACAGCAACTCTGTTGTAAACTCTTCCAGAAAAAAATAAAGGAGGTGGGTAATAGCATATAATTCCTCAGTATAAAATAGCAAATTTTTATGATATGATCTGCATCCTGTGACCACTTAGCATGGAAAACAATGGTTTTGGGTGATAGATTCGAGGCCGCGCATGCAATCACTGAATTTTGGCTTTAAATTAATACAGAGTCATCCATCTGTCATACAATGAGCTATATCCAGCTGCGATAAATGCTTAAATAGTGATGTTGTGTATGCTACGAGGCGTCTTGCAACTCTGTCCCATTTTGCAACATGGCACAACGATTTACGGAAAAAGGGACCACATGAAGTTGCCTCGTGGCGTGGACCCAATCACAGGCGCGGAGTAGAAAGCAGCATCGTGGTGATCGGGGCGGTCAAAGTGAAATGGGCGGCCAGCTGTCACTCAAAGAAATGATGAACAACACAAAGTGTCTGTGGTATGATAGAAAGTAGTAGAAAGTAGTAGTAGGAATAGTAGGTAATAATAGGATACTGGGTAATACAAGCGATAGCAGATGATTTTACATAAGCACGTATGTTGGTAATGATTGCACATTATCAACTTGCTTCCCAGCTACCACTCACTTCACATATCCACACCGCCCGCATCCCACCTTACCTTACATCCTCCTCCGTTTCAGTGTATATGTCTTCCCCCTTTTCTTTCACTTATCGCCGTAGATCTCATTCGGCCTCTGAATCCTCTCCTTCCCCATCCCCTGTTCCTGCATCTGGTTGGAAACCTGCTCACAAACGAGCTCACTCTTCACACCGCGATACTCCTGGTGTCTCTGACTCTCCTTCCTCTCAGCGATGTAACCTCGATTTCTGGAGGACTGGAAAGAGGCCTCGTAAAGACTTCTCTGTACGTACCTTTCCTACAGCTTCTGCCAGTCATCTCTGAATCACTCTGCCATTCAGCCTTCTCGAGTCATTGGAAATTATACACCGTCATCTGCGGACAGTCGCAGTACCAGCTCCAGTTACTCTGCCCCACATACGCCCCTCTTCTCCGCGTCTTCGGCAAGCTTTCCTTTATTCCACAGCCATTCCTTTTATAGAGGCAACGAAGGCACCCAAAATCCGCGCAGCCCCTCTTCCTTCGCATCTAGCCTCCCTGATGACATCCGCGAATCATCCAAATTGGAACTCGCTCGCCTCCGCTCAGAAGCCTTTTGGAACCTCCAAAGAAGTGTTGAAGCGAACGGAGAGGGGTTCGTCAAGCGCATGCGCGAACTAGAAGATTCGCGCTCCAAATCCGTCCAGCACTCTAGGGCAAGAGGAATCGACAGACGACGAAGAAAGCGCTATTCTCCCAGCGTCCCTACCACCAGAGCCACTAGAAAAACGTGCTTATCTGATAACGACGACGACGACGTCTTGATCCTCTCCAGCGATGTCAGCAGTGGATCAATATTTCATCCGAGACAAAAGCGTTCATCTAGCCTGGGAGCAATGGACGAAAGTGACTTCCTGTCGCATGGAGAGATGAATTCATGTCCTCGACTCTCTCCTGTCTCCCCAATCTCCAGCATTTTTCACCCTTTTTCATTCACTCAATATACAACTCAAAATCACTCTCGCGGCCATAATTACAACCAAGCAATGGAACCGTCCACTTCATTCGGCACATCTCCTGAATCTACCAGTCCTGCTTATACCAACGCATCTACCCCAGCTTTATATCGTTCTTCCTCCGACTCTCGTACTTCATCGCTAAACGCGTTTTCATCAGGCTCTCCGTGCAGAGACGTCGTCGGTGTTCACTCATGGGCACCGGTTCTGTCACCGCCTCCGTCACCTTCTCGTCCACCAGCTGGTGCTGTGCCGAACTCTGCTTCTTACACAGAGAAGGCGATTGCGGCGCTCACTTTAGCAATGGCAAATGGCGCAGGCGGCCTAGAAGACTACGAGGCAGTTAGAGCGTTCCATGCCTCGTCAGTGGACGAGTCTCAGATTGGAGAGCTATGGCACTAGACGCTTCTTACCTGGGTCTCAGTCACGTCACAAATGATCCTTAAGCATGTATCATCCACCAACTTCCACGTTTCACAGTCAGCAATATCCTTGTTTATTTTTTAATCTTCCAGCAGGCTGCTCTCCACAGACCCACGCAAAATCACAAATGGCCCATTCCTTATATAGTAGTATGCGGTTCCCAATCAGCAGCCGTTATGTCTGACCCAACTTTTTTCTGTGGAAAAGGATTCACAGGTCACAAAAGCAATAAGTTGTCGTGCAGAATGCTTCCTTTTTTTGTCTATTTATCCGTCCTCCCAAAAAAACTTCACTGTATATATCATAACATGTGTACCCAGCTGGATCTCGAATGTTGCAATTTGTAAATAGGCAGATGGTGTAATATGTGGTGCGGATCGTAGATGAGATTGATGTGCACGGAGTTAGGTGTGAGTAGGTACTGTTGGGTTGGGAGGATGTTTTTGAAGGTTAGTCAAACAATCAGTCTAGCCAAATTCGTAAGACCCACCAGAGCAATGTGCAACGTAACGCAGCGTCCTAAGTGAGCAACATCAGGAGGCAGGATCGGTCTGGAGAACTCAAACTTCAGGGTTGCCATAGTGAACCACCCGCAGATAGCCCCTCAGGGAGGTCCATCTGCCTTTCCCGCTCGGCGCACAAACCTTGTGTGATCTGTTCAGCAGCCACACGTCTCCTCAGTTCCGTCTGATATAGTTCCTCTGCCCTTTGGCGGGCCTGAGTTTCTGCCCTCAGTTGACGCTTCATTCCTTGATATGCAAGGGATGGAGTCGGTCCTGACTGTACCAAGGACAAGGGCTTACCGGAAATAAGGTGCCCAAGACCGGGGTGCACGTAGATTTGAGATGCCACAGGTTCCCAAGGCAGGGTGAGGATTTCAGGAACGCCGAGCATGTAGAACTCTCCTTCGTATTCGAGATCCATATCATTTTTGTCAGGGAAGGTGGGGGTAGGTGAGGGTAGAGTCACTGGGAGATCACACTCCCGTCGATGGTGTTCCAGGTTCGTTGACTCCGCATGGGCTTCCCAGCGTGATTTCCTGGGTCCGCTATTGGTATAGTCCTCTTGCGAAGGCGGATCAGAGGGTATCATTGGAGAGGGTCTGGTACATTCGCAAAACAGGACTGGCTGACGAGGCGTGGCTTCCTCTTGAAGTACCTCTGGTACGTTGGTTCCCGCGCCATCGGTAGGGCCTTCGTGTACATGGGAGTTGAAAATTGAAACTGACAGGGGTTGAATGTTTGCTTCGAGCAGAATAGGGTCATCATCACCGTCTTCAATTCCGGCGGAACCTTCAGGGACAATTTTGTCTTCTGAGGCGTCCCCAAGTTGTGACCTGACAGTGGGCAGGCCAGTCGAGGAGGACTTGGGACGGACCACCGAGGGCGGACTGGGTTCCATGATCTCCAAATTCACCTTGCCAAAGTCATGCTGAGTGCAAGGACGCTCAATGGAAACGTCACCCAGAGTTTCCTGTGTCTGTGCAATTGCAATGTCGTTGATAGCCATTGCCTGATCACTACCAACTTCAGGCTCGAGAGGGTTTCTTCCAGTCCCTACTTCTGGCTGAGTGAATGAAGCAGACCCTTCGTTTTCTTGAGAGCAACACACAAACGTTTGGTCGACTCCCGTTCCGCGAGCCTGATCTCCTTTACCCGGAAGAGTCTCTTTCAATTGGCGTATCCGAGCCCATTCCTCCATAAGAGCATTTTTCGTCTTCTCATCATCAAGATCACCAAACTTCCTTGGGCGGCCCCTGGGCTTCCTGGCCGGCATTGAATCAGGCACTGACGACGCGCTTGAGGTTGTCAACATGATAGAGCCGACAGGCGGGCCATTCAGCAGACGACCCGTGCCATTTGGATCTGCTAGATGCGTGTAGATGTCCGAGCTGCGGCTGTTGATGAAAGGATGGATCTTGCGCGCCAGCCGGGCAGAGATTCGTGACGGCGGTCCGTATTCGAGGCTAGCCTTAATTGTGGGCGAGCCAGAGCTGGACTGGGCACGTCCCCGTGGTCTTGACTGTGTTGTGATTTGGGATGACTTGAGGGGGAGAGAAGTGGACGGTGACTTCTTGCGATTCTTCCGAGGGTGCTTGTGATTAGTATCAGCGCTGGGCTTTCTTGTTTTTGAGTCATTTAGCATATGTCTTGGTTCGGATGTTGTAGCAGAGGATGCGGCACGGTGGTGTCCGTGGGCTGCATTGTGTGAACATAATATTAAAGTAAGACGACGTTCAGACAATTCCTCCTTACCAACCACGATGCTTGGCAAGCTTAAAGATGACAGGTCTTCGACATCCAGGGATGTCGAAAGCTCTATGCATCGTCAAAGATCTTGGCCTCACTTACTTGAGGTGTCAGCTTTTTTCGTTTCTTTGACGATGCCAGTGAAACACAATCTGCGTTGAAGTTTATTGAGAACTCTTGCACCGAACAGCCCATTTCTTACCTAGAACGCTCTTCTCTTGTTGCGTTGACACACTCCTAGCACGATTACTGGTCTTCTGCTCTGCGAGAAATCCGATCATTTTGTTATGTCGTGTGCTCTGAAAATTGTCTAACCTGACCCACCGATGGGTCCACTGATGACGGTGGAAGCGAAGGACGGATCCTGGATAGCGATGTCAACACGCTTCGCCATGACTGTAGATATTGGCCAATGCCAGGCTACTGCTGATGAAGGCCGACCATCGAATTTCAAGACAGAGAAGTGCCACAACAGATTGAACAAAGCTACTCACACAAATCCGTATTCATGTGTGAAAATGTGACATGGGAAGGGGTCAGGCTAAGGAGGTATAGTGCTGTTATCGCAGGTAGCAGTATGTTACTACTGGCGAGTAATTTACGAATGGAATCGAGTAGATATATACATCAGCTACATAAGGACAACAATGCAAAGGTATACATAAAGTAAAAGCTGGTCGTAATCAATCGCAGCAATGCTCTAGGTAGATCACAGGAAAACCAGAGTTGGTGTCCGATGACCACAGTTCTTTCTAACATCAGGGCTGAAAAGCCGAACCCAAAACCTTCATTGCCAGCGCGTGAAGGATCTGTGCAGGATATTCATCTAGTCTCGAGGCTGGAGACATAGGAACTGGACATACCTCGGCTTTCTGGGTCGATCCAAGTTCTGCAAACACCGAAGCAACACTTTTGCCTTTGGCATCACGTATTGCGCCAATCCGGTTGCCAGCAAAGGCTCCAAGCATGAGGCCAGGTATATTGGCCACGATGAAACCTAGACCTGTGAATGATGTGATTGGGAACCAATGCTCCAGATACCGGAGGTCAAGAGGCTAACTCACCTCCACCGCATGCAGCACCGAGGTATGACCACCATGGGGCATGACGCTCGACCTCAGGACGAAGGAGCTGGCCAGAGTCAGCCTACGATGCATTTAGTTTTTGCATCCACCTTGACACACACCTCGTCGAAAACGTCGGCAAAGACGTTCTCAGCATCAGGTCTCTGTGCATTATTCTGGGCTGCATTCCCTGTACTTGCTCCGCTAAACATGCTGGCAAACTGGGTGAAGAAGTTTGATGACGTATTTGGGTCATCGCTCTTGTCGCTGTATGACTTCGACGAATAAAGAGTATCGTATTCCCTCCTTCGGACAGGGTTCGAGAGAACATAGTATGCATCTGCAACTGCCTATTCGCGGATTGGGACAGTCGCACTAACATGAGCTGGCTTGGAGAGACTCGGGGACTAAAGACCCGGGAGCAAGATTTACCTGGAAATTCTCCGTAGCAACCTTCCTCTCAGCATCAGTAGCATTTATTAATCTATCGGGGTGTGTCCTGAGAGACTGCAATAATTAGGCACAAGATACTACACCATTGGTAAACCTGCACCTTAGGGACTGTCTCTTGTAGGCTTGCCTAATTTCTTCTGGAGAAGCCGTTTTTGGGGTGCCGAGTATAGAGTAGTAGTCTGGAAATGAGGACATAGTGGGAGTAGGAAGGAGAGACGGCTAACGCGTGCTATTGTGAGCTACCTGCTCTCTTCCTACTGCCTTCCGGCAATGAGAAGAACACGTGATTGCGACGCATTCGTGGTGGCTGTGCATATAGGTGTGATCTTCAAAACCTGTTGTGAAAGGCTAGCTGCGCTTTGAGCAGGGTGTGCTTCGCATGCCTGCGCCCCCTTTTTGGAATTCCATCACTTAGTTTGTGTTCTACTTCAAGACACATAGGTTACAATGAAGTTTAGAGGCACAAAAATTGGAGAAGAATCTGAGGGGTGGGTTCACCTCACATTGTTTGCAGGCCTCAAGCAAGTACAAGCAAGTGAGGTGAACCCACCCCTCAGATTCTTCTCCAATTTTTTGGCCTCCTGTTTCATCATTTCACAATCCGGTTCATAGCAGGTCTTTATTGAGGGAATTTTTCAAACAACAGGACACATTCCCATTTAATCAATCAAACCTCTAAGTACTTCAGTAAATACAACATTTGTAGTCTTTCTACAGTGACTTCATAAACCATTGCAAAATGTGATGCCTGAAGCACATTGCAACAGGCCATGAGAATCTCACTTAGCTCTGGTGAGGCGCATTGTAGCAGTCACTCCTGGCTACAAATCTGTTCCTGGGTCATGTGATTTGTTTCAGAAATGGCGGAGATATGCCAATTATAAACAGTAACACCATTGCAATGATTTATGTACTCTATGATAAATTAGGGTATTTTGGGAATATCAGTACTTGGTATAGCCCCCCTTGGCCTTACTGTCTATTTCAGGCAACTTGTCCCCATGAGAAAACTATGTCAAAACATGCTCCCACTTTGGTTGCTCTTATCTTCTTAATGTGCACTTAGAATTTGACAGCGATGACAGCAATTGACTCAGACAGTCCAAGAGAACACGTTCCAGCCTGACTGAAGTCAGAAACCAAAGATTTTGAAACATTGGTATTTTGGCATCTTGGCATTTGGTTCTGTGGTGAGTTTTCCCCACTGTACCCTGATCCAATGGTCAAACCAGCATTGTAGCCATGCCACGAGGTCAGCAAACCATTCCCAAAATGCAGTGGGCCATTTTTAGGCTTGCCAAGTTTCTTGCTCACAAACAGATCAGCACCTATTTAAACCTCTCCACCTGCTCTGTCAAACACACTCATGCTTGCTTTTGTCAATATGGAACCCATTTTACTGCCATGAGCAATTGTCCAAGTTATGTGTGTATCCACAATGCAGAGGAAGGTGTTGTCAATGTCAAGGTAAGGTGTCATATGACTCATACTATCTATATATTCAGAATTACAACTGAGGTTGTCTGGGCTACATTTAAATCCATCAAGTCTGTCATTTCTCTATTGGACTGTGTCTTGGTTTAGCAGTTCAAGGCTGACACTGCAATCCACTCTTACTGTAGTTCTCTGTCACATCCCGAAACTTCCCTAACCCATCCGGCCCAATTCCGACCCCCTATGATCAAATCCCAAATCCTGAGCCTCAGACTTTACCTTAGAAGATTTCTCTTTCATTGGACATTCCGAACCCCATACTTCCCGTCCTGGACTTTCACATTTCCATCCCGGACTTTCCGCATTCCTGTCCTGGACTTTTGTATTCCTATCTCGGCTATCCCTTGACATATGTCACTTGCCTTTGACACTTCTTGACATCTACAGTTCCTATCAATAATTCCCTTTCCCCTTGCCTTCAGTCATTATTCTCCCATTCTGATGCCATTCCAATTCATTCCTTCCTTTCTTCCAGAAACCCGAAACTCCGATTTGTCCGACATACTTTAACATCTTTATATCTTCCGGACTCTTCAGTATATAAACCCGCTTGTACTCTCCAATATTTCCTTAGTTTGAATATCAACTAAATCCTGTTCTCTCCTGATCTGCTTCATTCTGAACTCCCTCAGTCCTTAAGTTGACCTTAGGATTGTCCTCTGACCCTCTGCCCTGAAATCAAGGAACAGAACTCGTACAGGGGCACAGCACATAAGCTGAAGCCAAAGTTCCTTACACCTCTGACCCCCCTCAGGGATTCCCACCCAACTCCGCCCTTCCACGCACTCCGGACTATCCGGGAATTCCGGGATTGAACCCGGACTTGACACAATTGGCCTATAGTCTGCCAGTAAAGACTTCTGATAGATCTTGTCCTACTCAACAATAGGACTTGTTGGTGTCACATCCCAAAACTTTCCCTACCCATACAACACACTTCCAACCCCTTATGATCAAACCCCAAACCCCAAACTTTACCTTAGAAGATTTTCACCTTATATCCCAATATCCCGAATCCCATATTTACCATCCCAGACTTTTGTACTCCTATCTCGGCTATCTCTTGACATATGTTCCTTTCCTTTGACATCCCTTGACACTTATAGTTCCTATTGATAATTTCCTTCCCCCTGCTTCACAATTATTGTGCCATTGTCCTTAGTTATCATTCTGATTCACCCTTACTATACTCTGGAAACCCGAAACCTTGACTTGTCTGACATACTTTAACAGTTTTATATCTTCCAGACTCTTCAGTATATAAACCCGCCTGTACTCTGTGATATTTCCTTAGTTTGAATATCAACTAAATCCTGTTCTATCCTCCAAAGTCTTTGCTTCACTCTGAAACCCCTCTCAGTCCTTAAGTTGAACTTAGGATTGTCTTCTGAACCTCTGCCTCAAAATTAAGGGACAGAACTCATACAGGGGTGCAGCACATAAGCTGAAGCCAAAGTCCCTTACCCCTCCAACCCCCTCTCAGGGATTCCTGACCCCTTACACCTTTCCCTGCCTTGGGACCTTTCAGGAAGGATTGAACCTGGACTTGACAGTTGGTTTTTATCTGATAGAGCTCTCACAACCTCATCAGCATAACAATACCCACCGCATGTTGCAAACTTTTCAAGTCACACTACTAATTTATTTACAGGCATACACAAAGGAGGCACTTGAACTGGAACTGGTAAGTGAGGATGGTTTGACATAGAGTATACTAACCGTACATTCAGAAGGACACCTGGAGTGATGGTACCTTTTGAGGAACATTTTACTGAGCTGTGCAAATGCCCCTCATGTAAATCATCACCCTGCACTACAGACACAACACCCCCTTTCCCAACCTTTGTTGCATAGTTCTCAGGCTAGCTCACACATGTTTTATGGCTGTTTTCATGCATTCGATGGACTGTTATCGAGGTGCCATAGCCATGTGTATCACAGCAATTCATGTGACCCAGACCTGTATTACAAATCATGCTGACAATGGTATCATTTTTGGACATTTATAAGCATATTGCATGCATGTGTGGCATTGGGAAAATATCATTTGTGAGCATATATGGTACACAAATGTCGGCCATCAATATGTGGTAGTCTGTTCCCTGATGTTGTCTCTCAAATAATCATGTATGAGCTTATGCAATCATGCCTTAGCATACAGTGCATTCTCACTTTATTAGTAAAGTATGTTTGATTATGATCTGCTATGTGGCTACTATGTGCTGGCTAAGAAAACATATGTGGGCATACCCTGGCATCCACGGACGTAGCGAGTTTTCACTGGGACTCACATTCTGGCCATTGAACAGTCTTTTCTCAAAAGGGAACTAAGCATTTATTCAGGTAAATACTGGCAGTGTAGGGATTTAGTAACAATCAAACCAAATAGCTTGACGTAACCATGGTGGTATGACAAGCTTGTTATATAAGGTTTATGTGTGCGAAGCACACCCTGCGCGGAGCGCAGCCTGTTGTGACGAAGTCACGGCTAGGAAACACACGGCCCGGGGATTTCACACGCTTCGAACAAAACAAACAGACCTGGACTCCATTCGGGTCCAGGAACTGGTGACTGAATAGAACCACGCAGAATAACCATCGCACAGCGACGAAATCATAATATTTACAACGAGAAACTCATCATCCACCAGAGTCCTGTACCCGCGATTCGCGAGAATGATACTCGGCATACGACTGTAAAACTAGCAGAGGTAGTCTTCGCTGTTCAAACACTCTCGCAGCTTGACCGGAGGTTCCGCCTGGAGGTAAGAGGTTGGGTGAGCTGACCTCTCGTGCTAATCAAGGGCTGGTTGGTAGTCCAAGCATGCCTTTCTGTACATGATGTTTACTTGTCGGGACTTGAAGGTGGGTCGGTGAAGGGGTGGAGGTGATCCTTAGATAGCTGCGGATTAAATTGATGTTGCGCGGTTGGCGCAGGTTCAACTACGGAACTGCCTCCTTGACTCAATCTTGCGGAAATGGAGAGAGGCGAGGGCTTGGCCTTGGCTGGCAAAGTCAGCAGCCTTTCCTGTCGTGATGGCGGAGTAAGCGGCACGGGTAACATACGTGGTGTGGTTTCCCTCCAATCTGGGCCATTTATGATTGCCGCGAGATTGATTTCGCTCTCTGTGGACTGCCAAGGTTTCTCCAAAGACCCTCGCCTGTGCCCGCCTGGCGTCGCTAGATCTTGTAAGGCGTTAGTAATGAGCCAACCCAAATCAGTTGGCAACGCCTACCTCCAATGAACGAGGTCACGTTGTACTGCGTACCCCCCGAATTAAATCGAGGAGGTCTTCCAGCTGCTGCAGAGAGAGATTCATTATCACCTCGAAGCGGAGAGTCGGAGACGCTTTCAGAACGGGGGGAGCGGGGAATATCAGCGAGGGATGCAAAAAGCTTGGGGGGTGGAAGGAGTTGCTCCAACACAGTAGTAGGCGAGACGACAGTGGCAGGAAGGCGAGCACGTCTGTCCTCTCGCATGCGTATGATAGGAGGCAAGCGGGAAGAAGGGAGCAATGGCACTGGAGAGGTCAACCAAGAAGGGAGAGGGAAATTGCTCAGCGAGACATCAGACGCTGTTCTACGCCCAGTGGAAGAGGAAAACCGGGTCATTTCAGTGCTGTCTTGAGTCCGGATCTGACTAGATGTCGATGAACTGACAGAGGTCCTTTTAGAGAACAACTTGAGTGCCATAATGCTCTTGTCCAGTTCGTTCTGCTGCCGCAGAAGCTCATCAAGTGACATGCCCGAATCTCTAGCAGGCGGTTGGGACGGAGGCGGGCGTATGATACCCTCGAGACCATAAGTGGGAGAATCCTGAGCACGAGAATCAGCGGGAGCTGTCATGATTATCGCGCGTTCACTGCTTGCCTGTTGGGAATCAGGCGAAAGAAAGGGTGCCGCCGGAGCTGAACTACTACTCATCCGGAGTCGAAGACGAACTCTGCGCTGGGCAACATCCGCACGGAAAGCATGTAAGATCTGCCCACTGCTCCTGGAACCTTCTCTAGACGTCGTTCTTGTCGACTGCGCGTCTACGGCTGAGAAAATTGACATGTGAGAAGCAGCTGCATCGTGTACCAACTCCGCCCAGTCCTTGAGATTTTCAGTCAATGACACGGGACTGGCTCGCAGATGCGAATGACCAGTATTTCTGTTCTCGGCTTCGCCTTGTTCCCATAGTTTGGCTTGGTCATCTTCATTGCCTAAACGATTTCTTGAGACCGTTAAAGGTACCCATGACGACACCCGGGTCAACGAACGACGCGCAGGGAGACGAAGCGCTCCCCTGCCCGTAGTTGTGGCGCCGAATACCATCGAAACGCGCGGCGTCTCGACAACAGGTGGGGTGACCCTGAATGTAGACCCACGCTCGGGATCTGGGAGGCTAAGATTAGGTTCTATGGTTTTTGGCGAAGCATGGATTAAAATGAGCGAATTGCGATATTTGAGGAGGGCGATGACCATGACGAAGACAACGATGGTACAGCCTTCGACGGCTTGAAGTAAACGACCGAACGTTGATTCTGTAAAAGCAACTGTGAAGATGATAAGATCACCTAATGGACCGGGGCTCGAACTACGCACAACGAAGTAGACTTCCGACTCCGAGGGCAATGTTGATGAGTAGTCCAGAAATAGGTGCGATGCACTCTCCAAACGTGTGCATATGAGGGCTATCTGGCGAGTTGGGAGTGACGGTGTTCAACAGCAGCTTCAGCAGGAGTAAAACAGATGCGAGCAACTCGAACGCAGTGTCAGTCGCATAAACGTTACTGTATCGATGGAACTGAGGTACGATGCGCCAGACAATTTGCAGGGCGGTAATGGCTGCAATGGCTACCAATAAGCCACTCCTCAGCAAAGTGCCTGGCAGTCCCCAGCGAATCCAGCTGCCGCTGTGAATTTCATGGCTGGATTCGAGGATGAGGAAGCTGGTCCCCTGGCCTTCAGGAACAAGGGTTGCAGGCAGAACCTTTCGAGGGGGCTCAGCGACGTACGACCAATAGAAGAGAAAGCGAAGACCAGTGGACAAAGCGAACAAGACCTCTCTTGCTTTTATAATCGCAGTGCTTGTGCTCATGTCATCGGCGAGAGTTTGGCCTAAGTCCAGTATCGCGGCGGCGAAGGCAAGAAAGACAGAAAAATACAGCCAGACCGCTGATCTGCATGAAAGTTCAGCATAGGATGATAGGCAAAGGTCACATTACTTACAACGTCACCCTCTTGATTGCAAGAAGTAAAACTGATACACCGAATAGCAAAATCCCGACCGATATGGGTGGGATGTCCGATAATAGTTTCTCGATCTAATGTTGTCAGTCCCAGTTTTTGAGGGTGAGTAAAGTAAACCAACCTTGCAGTCGTTGCTCCGTGACAAGGAATGGGAGAAGGAGTACCAGCTCGTTCCGGAATCGCACACGAGCAAAGCATTGGCCATCAGGCAGGGAATGTGTGGAAGCGAAAGTAAAATATTCCCCAAGGAAATCTGACAATATAATAATCGACAGCCTCTGGTGCAATCGATAGCTAGCGAGGTCAAGTTGAAACAGTTGAACAAAGCCAGTATCTTGGGGGGAAATGAATGAGAGGTATTGCTGCGAAATCAACGGCAGTGACTAGATCTGATGGCTACCAGGGTCTCAGTGCAGCCTAAGACTCGGATGGGCAGTTCAGAACTGCACGAGGGTTCAGTATGCATCCAGTGCGGAAGATGCTCCTCTTGTCCGAGTTTCTGTATGAGAGCTGAGCGGGGTAAAATCCCAGATCTGTAATTCACATTGTATTTTCTGGCTGTCATATTGGTGGGATAGCCTCAAGTATTTGTTGACGCAAGAATGGATCTGCTTGACAACGCTGGTGACACCTTGCGACCAAGTTATTGTGTTGCTAGCTACCAACAGAAAAGCCCGACGATACGCGTGAGTGAAACAAAGTTGAAATTAGCTTGTGGTCAAAGTCTCCAAATGCAAACCTTTTATTGATATGACAACAAAACAATTTGTCAGACTGGCAATTCTTTCTTCAGAAAAACATAACCGCATTTGGCTTGCTGTAACACTTATAGGAGGTCTTACGTGAATGTCATGAAAGTTAATTTTTGGGGCCAAAGACCAGCTTATCCTGGACTCAAACAAGTTGACCGTTCAGCAGCTTTCACAATCAATCGAAACCCTGTGGAACTGACAAACCGCGATGGCGCTCAAGAGATATGCGGCCACTTACAATTACATCACAAGCAAGTAAGCACTCCGTGTTGAATACCTTTCTTTAACCGAACGTTGATTGTTTTCATGCAAATGAGCCGCCTCCTCCAGTCATCTGTCGCACCAGGAACATACCCCTACCCTCGTCAACACTCTTGCCGCTCCTCGTGCCGATCACACTCTTGGGTCGCGGACGGGGGGTGACAAGTCCTAATTGCTTCGTCGGGCTATTCGTGAGTTGTCTGGTTGGGCTTAGCCCTCCTCCAGTCAACTGCCTCATTATACCCGCATCACCCCCGCCGCGCCCTGTGAACTGGCGGGCGATCGTGGTAGTTCCTGTGAACTGAAGGGCAACAAACGGCCCGCCGCTCGTACTGCGGCCCGTAAAGGATGGTACAAGTGGTTTGATGGGTGACTCTACTTGAGGATTTCTCATGTGCAAGGGAAGCAAGAGCTTCATAAAATTGATGTGAATACTCGGTGCGACCAGGCATCAAGGGGCGGATACTCACGAGACATTCTCTGCACCACACTCCGCCTTCCGTATCTCGCTTTGCAGCGGAGTCTAGTCTCTTACCACACCCTGGCTGTGATTTATCTCGCCTGCCCTTACCTGCACCTTTGCCTCCGCAGACCAAACAAGTAGCGTGCCATCTTAATCCCTGTGGACCAGGAACAACGCCCATCTCCATCGGAGAGACGGACTTCTGACATCCAGGGCAAGCAGCTGAACTGCCGAACCGAGAAGATGCTGAGACTGCCGGTGCCGACAAAGGGGGTCTTTCGTACCGAGAAGACGAATACTGACTATTGACATTGGGTGAACCCTTCAGTGGTTGGGTATGAGTAGTCCCTGTAGCAAGGAGCTTTGAAGTGGTTTGAATTGTGTTCGTGACAGGTAGAAGAGGCGGCGTAAGTGGCGAGTGAGGAAATGCTGATTTTAGGGAGCTAGACACCGCTGTTGATTTGACGTGAGTCCTTTCGGGTGGTACACACTGGTTTTATCTCGAAATGAGGGCTCGCGTATCTCAATTAAGGTTCACTGGACTGACCTCCATGTGACAAGCACCTCCTTCCGCTCGCACAAAAACCGCTTGTCCACTGGATGTTTCCTTAAAAAGCCCTTCACACACGACACATCGGAAGCACTCGGTATGATAGGTCTTTGGAGGGCCAGTGGCACTTAGCTCTGGCACTGTGACAAAACAACCACTTCCCCCAGTCGCTAATAACGAGCCACCACATTTCGCACAAAGCGAACCGGGAGAAAGGGTCGCAGATGGTACCGAAAGCCTGCTCAGGGTGTCCCTAGACTCCGGCGTTATTGTCCCGGAAGTGGGGCGTTCTGGAGTCGCATTTATAGTGAGCGTGTGCTCTTTGCGACCACTGCTGAAGATATCACTACGGGAACTGAAGGTTGGAGGGGAGGAATGTCCCGATGACTGCGTCATCGTGTCCGACATGTCAGGGACCAGATCGGGAGTAGAGGGCGTCCATGACATCCTCGAGGATCGCAGGCTTGAGGTGCTCATTGCATGTCGCAGTGTGGGCGAACCACTCGTCCTGGATATCCGAGGGATGCGAGACGGCGTAGACGTCGGAGAGGTCATGTCGAGGGAACTCGAGGGGGCATCAGGGGAAAAGCTCGACTCCGCCGACGACACAAGCAACGAAGAGGCTTGCTTCATGAACCGCCTCTTCATCTCTTCAATCGCATCCACGGAGGATCTCCCTCGTGAATAGGTATGATCTCGTTCTGGACTGCCGAATCGTTCGTGAATTGTTCGACTGGGAGTCGTAGTCCTTAATTCGCGGGAAGAGTCGACGCCAAACAGATCATTAATCAGCTCGTTCCCGCCGGAAAAGGCTAGTGGTGTGAACGTAACCGACTTCTTCCTCTCTAAAGTGCGATGCACAAGTGGACTGCTCTCGCGATCGTCCATGTGTGTGAGATATGAAGTAGAAAGTATCGAAGGAGAAGAATCCTGCGGTGTACGGTTGAGCACCGCATTCAACCGCTGCGTGAGCTCCTCGAGAACTGGACTGCCTTCTCTGTTCTTCATGATACCAAGCCTCTGCTCCAGTTCGTCGACAGCAGGACTACTCTCCCGGCTCCTCGGGTCACTGCGAAGAGTAACGGGAGTTCGTTTATCGACTTTGTTCAAAATTGGGGATTCATAAGACTTCAGAGGTGTACTGTTCCGCTTTAAACAGTTGTCAAAGCAGTCAGCACACGAGGGTTGACCCAACAAGTCGACCATCGGAATATCGCCGATATTCTTGTGACAACCTTGGCAGCTGAAGCACTTTTTATGCCAGATGCGACCAGATGTTTCGATAAATCCACCTTCGCTCTTCAAAATGAGGACAGGTCGACGGCAGACTGGACAATCCCCCTTCGACCCTCCATTGGTAATGAAGCACGGTCGACATAAAAAACGATCGGAAAATCCAGGTGCCGAAGGATCAGGATAGATGGTCGCGTCCGGGTGAAACTCTGTCGAGCAGATTTTGCAAGAGTACGTCGAAAGGGACTCTTTGGGCTGGAGGACTGATCCATATGCTTTAGAAAGTTCTGGTGCGTTTGGTGCTTGAAAAATTCCAGCCTGAACAGCAAGAGTTGTCGGTGAAGGAGGCGGACTGCGTTCGTGTACCTCGATTGGTCGCTTCAATGGTGAAGGAGGGCGAGTAGCTGAGTTGATATGTGAAGCAATGCGGCTGCTGAGAGAAGCAGAATGACGAGGCGAATGCAAGGAATTTGGGCGAGGAAAGCAGTTGACATGAGGGTTCGAGGCGCTTTGCCGCAGATCGTTGTTGAAGTTTATATGGGAATGCGAGCCGGAGGATGGGCGGCCAATTTGATTTGTTGGGTAGGTCGGGGACTTCTCCTGAGAGACATAGGTCTGCGACCACTTATCTGCAGTCTGACCTTTGGAAGGCGACCATTGTACGACGGGTGCTGAGCAACATGGACTGGCTCAGCTATGATGAATGAACGGTAAAAGACAGACAAACCAACTGCGGTGCCACCACACTTGCACCGCATGCCAGTAACTATATCACCGCATCTCTGACAGAATCCCATTTAAATCCCAAAACACCTTCCGATATTAAGAGTAAAAAATGAAATGAAGTCGTGAAAGGACCTCGAGATGTATTGGCTTGCGTGAGGGAAGGATGAGTTCAACTTACAGGAGACGAACAGTGAGACCTTGTCGCGATCACGTGAGGGACAATCAATAGTGGTGTTCAAAGTCTGTTAGGGCCCGTTCGGCTCCCCAGTCACTGCGGAAACGAGAAATTAGCCAGCCAACTGTACTAGGATGGCAGGTGTATCTAGAGCCAGAACGCACCAATAGAACCTTACCAGACTCAAACCAGAATGCAGAGAAAAAATTCAGTGTGTGGGGACAAAGTCGGTGTACAAACACGGCTAACTAGACACCATCCGTACTTAGGAAATCGATCATAACTCACTGCGGAAACGAGAAAATATCCGGATCCAGGTAGCGTACAGATAGAGGCTTATCCGGAAGCAATCCAGACTAAGCAAAATTCCATTACCTCGTCCAGTTACCCTCTGGAGTGATGCTACTTACGCATGCTAACCAGAGTATGGTCATAGTTCTTACTTAGATCCTCGTAGTTGTTCATTGTGTCAATCCAGAATCTAGATAAGATAGAATTATAGCTGCTATCCATCATGATCGGGTATGATTTAAGCATCAATTAAGTTGAGTTAGGGTACAGACAGCGGCATGCAGATCTCTCTGGGATCCTCCTCCCCCCCTCGCCCCGTAAAAAAACCCGCCTGGTTCACTTGTCCCCCTCACTGCCTTTTCTCTCGTTTCAATCAGCCATGCACCCACCCTTTCCTCCTCAACCTGATGGAGCTTTGCCACTGCCCACAACCATTAGCGCAGCACATGCACAAGTTAATGCATCCTAGCTCTCACCATTAGCTTCCCAAAACCAGGAAATTCCATACAGTCGTGATATGGATACCATGGTCAGTAATAATTACACCTGTCCATGAAGGAAACTCACTGCTTCTTGATGCTAGACCCCTGGTCCCCAGGGCCAACGCATGTCACTCCCCCACACCAACCAATTCAACCTTTCAGCCGCCAGTCACCATCAGGGTCGCTCTTCCTCGATGCTCTTTGGAGATCACAGGTCACAACAGCTGTGCCTGTAAGTCAACACAATGTGGTCATGATTGCAACCAATCACTAACCTTCATGCAGGGAAAATTCTCCATCCCCAACCCTGAGTTCGCAATCTGGCTTCAACTCTTTTAGTGAACCAGCCTCAAGATCACAATCAGTTGCTCCAAATCACACCCCTTTACTTGAATACTCACAGGGATACTCTGTTCCTCATACTCCTCACATGCCACACCAGAACCCCATGGCATATCACAATGCTTTAGTTCAGAATGAGATGTTGGCTACCCACTTGGTTCAGCAGACACTCCAACTGCTCCTTGAAGAAGTTCAGAAAGTGAACCAGAGGATCTCTAGTGTTGAGTCAATGAACAACACTATCCTTGCAAATCAACAGGCGCTCACCAATTGTGTCCAGAGCATGGAAGATGCCATACGTCACATCAAAGAGACTGTAGTTGCCCTTGCAGAGAAACCTCACAAGGCAAACAGCTCAAAGAATATTTCTAATCAGCATCCAAAGCTGAAAGTGAGATTGGCCAGAAATTCTTGCCTATACTTTGTCTAAACCATCACCAGGCTATTATTCATCTGCTTTTCTTTGAACTCTGTGGAATCAGTCCAACTGAGGAGCAGAGTCAGCGGTTGGAACTCCTCTCCTCATTTCCAACCCTTGCTCTGAAAGAAGCAGTTACCACAATCGCTGGCAAGACCGTTTGGCGACCACATTGGAAGGAGCCTATCACTACAAAGGTGAATGCCATGTATATTGAAGCAATTGTCAATTGTGTTTTGGACAATGAAAAGGAATGAAAAGCACTCACCATACTCATACTTTGTTTTGACTCAACCATTCCTATAGGCATCAAGGATCAAAGGTTCAGGCAAAATAGATAATGCTGACTATGATCCCAAGGTCATCCTCATGATGACCAAGGACTACTTTTGCAACACAGCTGATCAGGTTAAGAAGCACACTGATCCCGAAAAGTTTGACTAACATGTCAAAAAACAAACCAGCAGTCGTCAGTGGGGTAGGCGGTCAACAGTTAGTATTACATGCATTGAACTTTGAGATCCCATACTCATCTTGTGTAGGTAGCAATTTGCCGCTGCCAGGCAATCCCAAAGTTTGAGAAGGTTTACAACAAAACAGGAGCTGTGGCTCTTGTTGATTACGACTTTGGATCAGATTACTGTTCGTATTCTGAGGATGAGTTGTCTGATGACTCCAAGGAGCATAAGAAGAGAGAGGAGGGCACATGACAGTTGGTCTGCGCTGGCACACAGTAGACGTAAGTTCACATAAAGACTTCCAGCAGACAATCCAAAGCTCATCAACCACTCACATAGTATTGTGCATTTCTTTGAGTCTTGAACTACATCCCCATGCATTTCCCATTGTCTGTGCCACCAACTGAAACTCCAACAGAGGTACCCACATCAGCGCTGCCTCTGAGTAAATGCCGCAAGACCAGGAAGAAGGAAACTTACAAACACATCTTCGACAGCCACCCTTGCAAGATGACCAACCGTTGTCTGACACCAAGAAGGCCAAGGCATCCATACCTATCAGAGGAATTGTCAAACCTTCTTGGCTTAGTGCCAATCCATCCAAGGAGATCATTGACCCTGAAACACAAGATTTAGATTGGATAATCAATTTCTGCTCAATCATCAAAGAGGATGATTTGCCCACTGAAGAAGCAAACTATATCAAGGAGCTCACTGAGTAGCATGCACGACATGTTGAAGGGGAATCTGATGAGGAATGAGCTGCTTCTCCAAGTAATATTGCACTTACACCCCTTTTTGACTTTTTGGCCCTCTTTTCATCACAATGGACAATCATTTTTTTTGACAATTAGCTCTATCTAAACATTGAATTTATGGAGCACTGTCCTGTGAAGTTTACTAGCTTCATAATGAATAACACATCTTTGATATTTGAGATGAAACACAAACCTTTGCTAGGCCAATTGTTGCCCAAACTTTACTGCAATTCGATCCAACTGTGACCGTTTTCAATGCCAGATGCCCTTTGATCCATCCCGGAGAGATCAGCATGGGCAAGTGAGTATCCTCAACAATGTATTCTTCCAACTCCCATAAATGAACATTAACAGCTGAGCTATGAATGATCAAGCATTTAACTGCTCTAGAACACCAGACCGACGGCCACACACAAAGTATCCCAGATCTCGTCATGACCTCCAGTCCATGCCTTGAACCAATGCATGTGAGCAAACCACATTGACTCATTCTCTGGATGGATATCTTAATTGAACTGGAAGACTTCCAATATTTCCCCATATGCACTGCAAGGTGTTGAACCATCCCAGGACAGTACACAGACTTGGACAAGTGAAGATGTGTTAGTTCCAACTGTCTGTGAAGCATAATACCACTTGCCATGGACAACAACATAATTGAAAAAAGTTGCCTCTCAATTGAATTGAGATGTATGCTGTGAGCCATGAGAGCAGGTTGAAATTGACAATGAACGGGTGTCTCAGGGGATTGGAAACAGATTGTATGGGCCAGAAGTTTGTATGTTTCTGTTGACATGACCTTTTTTTGGTGGTGAGGACTTAATCTGTAAACCCAGCCAGCTTAAAGGGTATAGATGCAACTATGAACACTTTGAGCACAGTATGACAGATCACTTACCATCTTCATTAACCTTGTCCAAGTCTTTCGACAAGGCTGATAGTAAGGCAGTGGAGACTGCAACTTTGAAAGCTGCAAGAGCACAAGGGAAGGCAGCCCTGACAGCGGCAAAGATGCATATTGCTGAGGACAAAGAAGCAGCAGCAGAGTCAAAGAAAGCTGAGAAGCTAAAGATCAATGCAGTGAAGCAAGCTGAGAAGGTGTCAAGTCCAGGTTCAATCCTGGAATTCCCGGATAGTCCGGAGCGCACGGAATGGCAGGGTTGGTTGGGAATCCCTGAGAGGGGTCAGAGGGGTAAGGAACTTTGGCTTCAGCTTATGTGCTGCACCCCTGTATGAGTTCTGTTCCTTGATTTTGACAAAAACTATAAGAGGGCAGTGATTGCCCGGACTACTAGGGATTAGCTAGGAGTAGCAAATAGGTATAAGTAAACTCACCTCAGCCACTGCCAAAGAGGGGGCAAAGAACGACTGAGGAATCCAAAGTAAAAACTAAGTATATATGTATAACAGAGTGGGCGGAGAAGCGCTCGCTAATGATAATCAGGGAATAGGAACAGGAACAAGAGGAATTTGGAATTAAGCGATGTAAGGAAGTGATGGAGTGTCCCTGGAGGCTCGGGAATGATGACAAGTAAAGGATGATGCAATACAATAAGGGTTTGCACATCTACATGAATTCCGGATCAATTCCAAGTGGATTCCGAGATTCCAAGGTTCCGAGGTTCTGAGAGGTTCCGCCTGGCAGTGGAGCAGAGGTAGGCATTCCGGCATTCCGGACATGTGGAACGCGGATTCCGATGTTCCGGAAATGCAGGGTTTGTTGTTCCGGTTCCGGAGTTCACTGTATTTTGTCAGGGAATGCCAGAGTCACGGGATACGGAACGGAGTTTGGAGTCCTGGGGATGGATGTGAATGCTGAACTGCTTGGAGCCATCGAGTTTGCATGTGTGCACAAAGGCGGCAGCATTGACAAACAAGATGCGAGGCAGCTTGTTGGGAGTGTCGGAGTGAGATAGGGGAATGGAGTCCGGAATCTCTGGAGGTGACGTCGGGGGCATTGGCAAGTCTTGAGCCAGCATTCAGAAAGTAATACTGCCCAGTACCCAGTCAATCCACGGATTGTAGTGGGTGAGCCAGTTGTGTCCTAGAACAAGGGAACAAGATGAATCCAACAGAGTAACATAATATGTATTGGAGGTGACAAAGCTGGAAGGGAAACGGATGGAAAGGTCAACAGCATGGGAGATTGTAGAATTGGAAATACCGTCAAGAAGTTTCAATGGAATTGGGGGATCGGAATATGTCAGAAAATGATGTTTGTCAACGAAAGTAGTATCAATGAAACAATCAGTAGAACCACAATCTAACAAAGCAGGGAAAGTGGAAATTTCGGAAAAGTCGGGAAAAGAAACAAGAGGCATAAGGGCCTTGGGATCATAAAGAGCAGATGCATTGAGACGGGTCTCCATAGGTGCACGGTGGGATTCAATGCAGCCTCCTTCCCGTGCGGAGTCCGGAATGCTGTGCCCTAATTTTTTGCCTCGGGGGTAGAGGCCTCCGGTTTGGCTTCCAGAGTGGGGGAGGTTTTTGCTGTGTGGGAAGTGGACTTCTGGCAATCCTTAGCTACATGTCCGGCGGCTCCGCAGAACATGCACAACTTGACGTCAAAGCAGCATTTGCATTCCTTGGAAGTGAGGCATCTGTCCTTCCCGAGTTTGCTGGAGAGGTCAGATGCAGGTTTCAGGGTAAGGGTGGAGGACTTCACCGATGAGGATGCAGAAGTGTTGGATGAAGTGGCAGGTTTCGGAGATGAGGTGGTGGGAGTGCTTCTGGATGTGGAGGACTGGTTTCCAGAGGGTCTGATCTGGCGAGCGACTTCGGACTTGTGTTCCTAATATCTCCTGTCGATAGTCTGGGAGAGAGTCTGGGACCTCCTAGGGAGCACAGTTTTCCAATATGGGAAAGCCCGTCTTTTGATGTGATCCAGGAGTCCATTGTAAAAGTGATGTTGGAGGGCTCCCTCACCATAACCCCAGACCTGGGAGGCTAGGCAATTAAATTCCACCACATACTTCTTGATATGCTGAGAGTCTTTCATGGATAGATGGTTGAGTTGGTGTTCCGCATCACCGACGGAGTCATGGGGGCTGTCACATCCCGAAACTTTCCCAACCCATCCAGCCCAATTCCGGCCCCCTATGATCAAATCCCAAATCCCGAGCCTCGGACTTTACCTTAGAAGATTTCTCTTTCATCAGACATTCCGAACCCCGTATTTCCCATCCTGGACTTTTGTATTCCTATCTCGGCTATCTCTTGACATATGTCACTTTCCTTTGACACTTCTTGACATCTACAGTTCCTATCAATAATTCCCTTTCCCCTTGCCTCACAATTATCACGCCATTGCCTTCAGTCATTATTCCACCATTCTGATGCCATTCCAATTCATTCCTTACTTTCTTCCAGAAACCCAAAACTCCGATTCGTCCGACATACTTTAACATCTTTATATCTTCCAGACTCTTCAGTATATAAACCTGCTTGTACTCTCTGATATTTCCTTAGTTCAAATATCAACTAAATCCTGTTCTCTCCTGATCTGCTTCACTCTGAACCCCCTCAGTCCTTAAGTTGACCTTAGGATTGACCTCCGACCCTCTGCTCTGAAATCAAGGAACAGAACTCGTACAGGGGCACAGCACATAAGCTGAAGCCAAAGTTCCTTACACCTCCGACCCCCCTCAGGGATTCCTGCCCAACTCCGCCATTCTGTGCGCTCCGGACTATCCAGGAATTCTGGGATTGAACCTGGACTTGACAGGGGCCAAAGTTGGTCTGGAGCTTGAGGATGAATTCCCAATAATTGTCCGTCCAGTCTAGATGAAAGTCCGGATCGTCCATCTGGAGGAGGTCAGGCTCGAACCACTCGAGGGCCATACCTTTTAGTTAGGACTGGGCAAAGGTGACTTTCGCGTGGTCAGTCCGGAATGCGTGGGGATGGTCCTGGAAGTTCAGCTCACATTGGACCAGAAAGGCCCGCAGCTTGTGGGGGTCAGTCCCATTGAAGGTGTCGGGTTCCTGCACCTTTGTGCATGGAGATGAGGAGTTTTTGGACTTGCGGTTGCGGCGTGGTAACTCAGTGAGGCTGCGAACTGCGTTGGCAAGCGCCATGATGGGGTTAGGCAGGATTGCATTATCAGGGTTGTTGTCAAAGGGGTTGTTATCATCAGAGGGTTTGGGGTCATTGTCGCCACCATTCCTGTCATTAGAGGCGTCCAGGGCATCCCCGGAGGGGTAACAACCTGCGGGAGTAGGGGTGGAGATGCTTCGAGATGGAGGTTGATGTATGACGAGCGGAAAAGCTTCGGAATTGTTTGGTGACATCGGGGCCTCGACGCAAGGTCATCAGGGAGTGCAGGGTGTCTTCTCTGGCTGCCTCCAACTGAGCTGCATCGATGCTTTGCATACTGCGTGTTTGGGCACGAGTCTGGATAGTTCTAGACATGCAGTAAAGAGGTGATGTTAGCAAGCTCATAGAGGTTTGAGTTCGAATATACTGTTAAGTTCGGGTTCAATCCCAGAATTCCCAGATAGTCTGGAGTGCACAGGGGTTGCTGAGGGGGGTCGGAGGGGTAAGGAACTTTGGCTTCAGCTTATGTGCTGCGCCCCTGTACGAGTTCTGTTCCTTGATTTCAGAGCAGAGGGTCGGAAGACAATCCTAAGGTCAACTTAAGGACTGAAGGGGTTTCAGAGTGAAGCAGAGTAGGAGAGAATGGGATTCAGTTGATATTCGAACTAAGGAAATATCAGAGGGTACAGGCAGGTTTGTATACTGAAGAGTCCGGAAGATATAAAGGTGTTAAAGTATGTTGGATGAATTGGAGTTTCAGGTTTCCAGAACAAAGTAAGGGAAGAATTGGAATGGCATCAGAATGGTGGAATAACAACTGAGGGCAATGGCACAATCATTGTGAAGCAGGGGGAAAGGGAATTATTGATAGGAACTGTAGATGTCAAGAAATAGGTTCCACAGTTGCTCAGATGCCAGAGGAACAAGACCATACTGATCTTTCCCCAACACATGAGAATGGTGAAGATGTTGAAGAGCTGAAGTTTGCACTTCACCCTCCAGTGTACTACGGCTTCTACTTAGTCATACCATTTCCGATGCTGATATCAAACAGGCAGACCAACTAATTCGTGACTATTGCACTGAACTCACAACAGTAAGCCTTCGAAATTTATCATAGCTAATTACAGCACTTCTTGTACAGCTCTATGGCTCCAGTTGTATTAAGCCGAATCACCATTATGCAACCCACACGGCCACATTTGTTCAAAACTTTGGGCCACTTCACAACTTCTGGATGTTCCTTTTCAAATGCTTAAACAAAGTTTTGAAGTCCTTCAAGACAAACAATCATGCAGGAGGAGAATTAGAAACCACATTCTTCTGTGAATTTCATCACACGTGTCAGTTGAGTCACCTCGTAAGTTTATTTATTTATTGCTTAGTATATACCCAATTGACCACCTCTTTCAGATGTATTCCCTCCTTCAACGGCCAAAGGACTCTCTGCCCTGTGAGGCAGCAGAGATCATGCTCAAAGCATCATCAGAGGAACATGGCACAGTTGCCAGACTGGCAGCTTCGGCTTGTTTTGACGAAAACTGTAAGAGGGCAGTGATTGCCTGGACTACTGGGGATTAGCTAGGAGTAGCAAATAGGTATAAGTAAACTCACCTCAGCCACTGCCAAAGAGGGGCAACAAACAACTAAGGAATCCAAAGTGACAACTAAGTATATATGTATAACAGAGTGGGTGGAGAAGCACTCGCTAATGATAATCAGGGAATAGGAACAGGAACAAGAGGAATTTGGAATTAAGCAATGTAAGGAAGTGACACAGCATCTCCGCAGGCTTGGGAATGACAAGTAAAGGATGATGCAATACAATAAGGGTCCACACATCTACACAAATTCCGGATCAATTCTGAGCAGATACTGAGACTCTGAGCGGTTTTGCCTGGCAGCGGAGCAGGGGTGGGAATTCCGGCATTCTGGACATGCGGAGGCACAGACTCCGATGTTCCGGAAATGCAGGGTTTGTTGTTCCGGTTCTGGAGTTCATTGTATTTCTCTGATTCCTTTCATGCAATAAAGGTGATATGATCATTGAGTATTTGCTGGTTGTTTGTATCTGGTAGGCAAGCACTCCATAGCTGGGGGATCTTAACATAAGTGAGTCGCACCTTTGATCATCAGATAATGAAAGATGACTGACAACAATAGGTTCATAGACAGTGGACAGCAGAAGCCACTGGTCAGTGGTGAGGGATCCTCCAGATGGCATCCCAATATCTGTGGGGAGCTTTCCACACATTTGAGGCATATGAACTATCATTGTGAGTCAGATAATAAGATCACACATTGTACAACTTACATCAGCAAGCATTTCATGTAGGACCCAGAGCTCATGGTTTGCACGAAGTATCTTGCCTTGTACCCATATGTTGTAGAAATGAGTTTTGATGAGACCTGTTCAGCAGGAAAATAAACAAATGGTATTTAGAAAGGCACTGACATACCAAGGAACAAGTTGTGCATTGGATCAACAACAATCTGGCTGATGAGATCAAAGTAGGGCAGCCTTGAAAGCTGTGTAAACCATGTGGCATGTTCCTTGACAAAGTTTTTGCATGCTGTTGTGTTGGCAGGCTTACGATATTCTTCTCCAAGTTGACGATGCTCAGCATTTGTGCAGATCTGAAATGCTTTCACAATAATTCATTAGTTTACTTTCAACATTAGAGTGAATAATAAAGTAAATTTTGTAACTGACCATCTTTGCGAAAGCCACAGCTTTGTCCTTGTCAGCTTGCATTATCCAACAACACATACAAAGATAGGTGTCAGAATGAGAGCCAAAGCCTCTGATCTTGTGTGCAGCTGGTTTGTCACATACAACGGCAACCAAGGTGACCCAAACCAGGTGACCTATGATGGATCTGATTAGAAGTCCATAAGTGGATGAAGTAACAATGTGTACCTTCAGGACATGACTCCGTTGGTACCTTGATCCCGTTCCTCCACAGGCAAAGGAGATCTGATACTATTGGCCTCAGAAACCATTGGATCTGGCCTGGGTTTTGCTCTTTTGGGCCAGGTGAAATGCTGGTAAGTAGCAGATTGGATGTATGATATCTGGGTGTTGAGGGAAATCAGATAATACACTGTGGAAAACAAGACTACATACCTATATTCAGGGGGCAGATTGCAAATTGAAAACAATGTGGGACATGACGAGTGGGATGGCGCAATATTACTTTGGATGTAAGAGAACCTGACAGTTAAAAGTGAGTAATTAGAGCAGAGACCAGATGAATGACTTTAACCAATCAATTCCAAGGTTCACACCGATTCAAAGTTCCCCATTAGGTCCATTGCATATATAATGTAGTGCTTTGGTACTGTAGCATATGGACAGCCAAGGTTAACAAATAGCCATGGCTCACAGGCCAGCCGATTGTCAGCTGACCTATGAGTTGCACTTGTAGAGCACGGATGGGCTGAGATAGAATACAAATCCCATGTGATATGAGTCGGCCGAGGGGTTATTTATTTTAATAAGGGTATTTTGAGTGATGGGTGGGTCAATATGTGGTGGTTCCATGTGATATGAGTGGGCCGAGAGGTGGGTGACCCATAGGTCTTGGGTGGGCTGAGAAATACATGACTCATAGGTCTCGGGTGGGCCAAGGGATGGGTGACCCATAGGTGTTGGATGGGCCGAGGGATGCATGACCTGTAGGTCTTGGGTGGGCTGAGGGATGGGTGAACAGGTCTTGGGTGGGCCAAGGAATGCATGACCCATAGGTCTTGGGTGGGCTGAGGGATGGGTGATCCATAGGTGTTGGATGGGCTGAGTAATACATGACCCATAGGTCTCGGGTGGGCCAAGGGATGGGTGACCTGTAGGTGTTGGATGGGCTGAGGAATGTGACCCCCAAAGGTCTCGGGTGGGCCAGGGGAGGGGCAACCAAAAAGTCATGAATGGGCCAAGGGATGGGTGGCCCATAGGTGTTGGATGGGCCAAGGAATGGATTATCCATAGGTCTCGGATGGGCCACGGGAGGGGCAACCCAAAAGTCATGGATGTGCCAAGGGATGTGCAGCCCAAAGGTCTTGGGTGGGTCAAGGGATGGGCAACCTGTAGGTATTAGATGGGCTGATGCATATTTAAATAGGTATTTTGTCAGTAATGGGTGGAACCATTGAATGGTGGGTGTGATCTCAGTGGGCCGAGGGATGGGTGGCCCATAGGTGTCGGATGGGCCAAGGAATGCATCCCCCATAGGTCTCGGGTGGGCCAAGGGAGGGGCAACCCAAAAGTTGTAGATGGGCCAAGAGATGGGTAACCAGAAGGTCTTGGGTAGGCTGAGGGATGGGTGACCCGTAGGTGTTGTATGGGCCAGGGGATGGGTAACCCATAGGTGTTGTATGGGCTGAGGAATGCATGTGCTGTAGCCCTTGGGTGGGTTGAGCAATGTGGCCCCTGAAGATCTCGGGTGTCAAGTCCAGGTTCAATCCCGGAATTCCCAGATAAGTCCGGAGCGCATGAAATGGCAGAGTCGGTCGGGAATCCCTGAGGGGGGTCAGGGGGGCAAGGAACTTCAGCTTCAGCTTATGTGCTTTGCCCTTGTACAAGTTCTGTTCCTTAACTTCAAGGCAGAGGGTCAGAAGACAATCCTAAGGTCAACTTAAGGACTGAAGTGTTTTTCAGAGTGAAGTGGAGACTTCACAGGATAGAATGGGATTTAGTTGATATTTGAACTAAGGAAATATCGGAGAGTACAAGCAGGTTTATATACTGAAGAGTCCAGAAGATATAAAGCTGTTAAAGTATGTCAGACGAATTGGAGTTTTGGGTTTCTGGAACAAAGTAAGGGATGAATCAGAATGGCATCAGAATGGTGGAATAATAACTGAGGGCAATGGCGCAATAATTGTGAAGCAGGGGGCAAGGGAATTATTGATAGGAACTGCAGATGTCAAGAACTGTCAAAGGAAAGAGACATATGTCAAGAGATAGCTGAGATAGGAATACAAAAGTCCAGGATGGGAATGCAAAAGTCCGGGGTGGGAAATACAGGGTTCAGAATATCCGATGAAGGAGAAATCTTCCAAGGTAAAGTCCAAGGCTCAGGATTTGGGATTTGATCATAGGGGGCCAGAATTGGGCCAGATGGGTTAGGAAAGTTTCGGGATGTGACACCAGGTGGGCCAAGGGAGGGGCGACCCAAAAGTCCTGTATGGGCCAAGGGATGGCTGGTCAGTGGGTCTTGGATTGGCTGAGCGAGGGGTGACCCACAGGGTTGGATGGGCCAAGGAAAATTTCAATAGGATTTCATCAGTAATGGGTGGGCCCCTGGCATGGTGGTGAGTATCTACTGTGGGGATGGGGTGAACTGAGGGATGAGTGATTTCGTAGGTCTCCAGTGGGCCAAGGTATGGGTGACCCTGTTAAGTCCAGGTTCATTCCCAGAATTCTCAGATTGTCTGGAGTGTGGAGAAGGCGGGGTTTGCAGGAATTCCTGAGGGGGGTTGGAGGGGTAAGGAACTGCGGCTTCAGCTTATGTGCTGCACCCCTGTACGAGTTCTGTTCCTTAATTTAAGAGCGGAGGGTCGGAGGCTGGTCCTAAGGTCAACTTAAGGACTTAGAGAATTGGAAGGGAGAGGATCAGGAAGGATCAGGAATTCCCGCCAACCCTGCTTTCTCCACACTGCGGACAATCCGGGAATTCCAGGAACAAACCCAGACTTAACATTGACCATGTGTTCAATCTGTGCTATGGAGATATGTCCCATGCGTCGATGCAGAAGGTTTATGTCCACTGCAGTATGTGCCGCTTCCTTTGGGCATTCTGGAATGGCATTTGCATGATATAGTCCCTGTCAATGAGTTCTGATAAGGACCGGAGTTCTTCCCTTTCGGATGTAGCATGTGCTAGAGCTGGCTGGAAAGACAGTGGAGAGTCCGGCAGTGGAGAGGCAGTTTACGGAGATTGAGGAAATCTGGAAGTCCGGAATGAGTAGGACATTGGTTAGGACAATTTCATACTTCTTTCCGGAGATGGTGGAGAACAGTGCAATGGTTCCGATTCTAATGGCGGAGGTGGTTGTGTTGTCTCCGAAAGCGACAGGGCAAGGTGGAACTAGTGGGGAGTAAGTCTGGAACCAGGATCGGTGTGGGACCATGTGGGATGTAGCTCTGGAATCAATGACAATAGTGTTTTTCCCACAGGCCTTGGGTTCAGATGACAGGTAGGCAAGAACATGTGCCATTAAAGATTTGGATACACCTTTGGTAATTATGTTTGCAATCTCCGGAGTTTTAGGGGTAACTTCCAGAGCGTCCTCCATCGCATTAGCTTTCTCCTTCTTTTTCTCCCATTTCTTTCCTCCTCCCCCATTTCTCAGCTCCTTTGTCCAATGCTGGTAAGCATAGCAGTCATCGGAGTTGTGTCTGGATTGTTTGTGGTGCTCACACCAGGTGGCGGAGTTGGGTGGACGAGTGGAGGACTTGTTGGACACCTTGAGGGCGGAGTCTGAGGGTCCGGAAGGGTTTAGGTGTGCCTCTTCCGAGGTGATCCGGGTTTCCATGGCGTCAAAGGTGAGTTTGCTGTCTTCAACGGTGTTGACAATGGAGGAGGTAAACATGTTCCATTCCGGAGTTTTAGAGAGGGAGTTTAAGAGAATGAAAGCAAGGAGTCTAGTGTTGACCATGGATTTCATTCCGGCAAGGTGGGCTTCCAAAGTCCAGAGCGATGTGATGTGCTCAGAGAGGGCAGAACCTCCGGACCATGTGGAGTTGAATAGCTGTTGGAAGATATAGAAGGCGGAGGCGAGGTTTGATGCTTGGTGAATAGATAGGAGTGTGTCAAAGAGGGTCCTGGCAGTGGTATATGTCTGCGTCTTGAGCAAAAGAGCATCACTGATGCTGTCCTGAATGATTCCATGTGCTCTCTCATTTCATTCTGTCCATTTCCGAATGTCCTCCGTTGTGGCTGTGCTGGTGGTCGTCGGAGTTCCGGATGAGGTAAGGGAAATGGTCGAGGAATCAGGAACAGGTACAGTGGTGGTGGTTCCTGGGGTGCCAGGACATGTGGTTGGACAGGTGTCAGTTCCCAGGGCTACACCTAGGACTTTCTCTCTCCAAAGTTTCGCCGTGATTCAAAGTTTCCAGATTTGGAAGTTTGAGGGACCAATCAGAGTTGGGCATGTGGGAGTGTCAATGGACGCTGTATTGGATGACATGGTAGAAGTTCTGAGGGTCTGGAGTGTATCCAGATGTGCGCTGAGGGATTTGCGCAAGAGTTGAGTCGTTCTGGAGAGGTTTCCTTTCCACTAGTATGCGCTAGTGGGGCTCATAACCTGACAAAAACTATAAGAGGGCAGTGATTGCCCGGACTACTAGGGATTAGCTAGGAGTAGCAAATAGGTATAAGTAAACTCACCTCAGCCACTGCCAAAGAGGGGGCAAAGAATGACTGAGGAATCCGAAGTAAAAACTAAGTATATATGTATAACAGAGTGGGCAGAGAAGCGCTCGCTAATGATAATCAGGGAATAGGAACAGGAACAAGAGGAATTTGGAATTAAGCGATGTAAGGAAGTGATGGAGTGTCCCTGGAGGCTCGGGAATGATGACAAGTAAAGGATGATGCAATACAATAAGGGTTTGCATGTCTACATGAATTCTGGATTGATTCTGAGATTCTGAGAGGTTCCGCCTGGCAGTGGAGTGGAGGTAGGCATTCCGGCATTCCGGACATGCGGAAACGCGGATTCCGACATTCTGGAAATGCAGGGTTCATTGTTCCGGTTCCGGAGTTCACTGTATTTTGTCACCTAGTAGTCCAGGCAATCACTGCCCTCTTATAGTTTTTGTCAGATGTGTGGTGACAGCCAATATGAGTCAGAGGGATGTGAGGCAAGCTATGGGGGTGTAAGTTTCATAGTGATCCACCCCCCGAATGTGTGTGAATCTGTGGGTAATGAGATGAGCTTTGTACTTGTCAATTTCACCTGCTGAGTTCTTTTGATTTTGAATACCCATTTGCAGTCAACAACATTGACATTTGGGGGTGGTTGTTGCACTACGTCCCACATATGTGTGTCATCAAAACTTTTGAGCTTGGATTTGATTGCTTTGTCCCATTGTGGCCAATCAGGTTACAAATCAGCCTCATTTATGGTACATGGTTTCAATGCCTCAGTCTTGCAAGTTCCCACAAACATTGCATGAGCAGAATTCTTGCCTCTCAATTACCACTGTGCACTGGCATTGGCAACTCCCATGCTATCTCCACTGCTCTCACATTGGTCCTCAACAGGCTGAAGTCCTGGGGGAAGTTTTGGTTCCTTTCCTCATCCACCATGCATGCCCACACCATTGCACAGCATCCACATATCGTGAGTTTCAGTCCATTGACAAGTTGAGCATCTGAGGGTTTGCACAGGTGGCTGCTCAAGACTTGAGCTGAGTGGATCAAGACCTCCAGGAGGCTCCATGGTGACAGAGGAGTGAGGAGGGGGTTTGGGTACATCAGCCATTAATCAATCCTCAAGATTGGCATGCTGATCATTCTCCAACCCTTTTCCTTTCTCCTTCTTGATCTGTGAGCTGCTTGGTCCCAATACTGGTCCCTCACATCTCTCAAATGAGACATTTTGTTCAACAGCAACCATATGATGATCCTTGAAGTACATGCAGTGGCCCCTGCTCTCAGCATTGAAGCCCACCCAACATCCCTTGTGCACCCTTGTGTCAAGTTTGGAGGTGTTTGGGTTGTGTACCCATACATGGGTACCCAGGCCATCTCCCATACAGCAGCTCATATGGTGTCTTGCTGTTAAGCACTCATGATGCCATGTGGCTCTTTATATAGATAATATACATCAATGCTTTGCCTCAAAGGAATTTCAGGAGTCCCGTCCCATGTGTAACAGCACAAACACATTCAACAAGGGTATGGTTGAGTTGTTCATTTGGCAACACCATTGTGCTGTGGGGTATCATGCACAGTGAGTTGTCATTTTGTCCCTGCTGTTTTCAAGTGACAGATAAACTTGTCACTCAGGTACTCCCCCCTTCAGTCTGACCACAGCCATTTAATTGACATCCCATGCTGTGTCTTGGCCCAGGCTTCATATTCCTTGTAGAAATCAAAGGTTTTGGATTTTGAGGCCTGCAGGTAAAGGCAGGTATAGCGTGTACAGTCATCCATAAACAATGCATAATAGCTTTTCTTACCAGGGGTTTGGGTAGGCAAGGGTCCCCAGAGGTCTGTATGCACCTCATTGCCAAACTTTTCACAACATTGTGGCTCACGGATCTTCCTGATAGGCTTCCATGTTGCCTTAGCATATTTGCATGACTTATATTGTCCCATGGTCTCATGTAGTGAGTCTAGCTGTACTCCCTCCACCATCCTTTTTGCCAACATCTCATGAATTGTTGCTAGCACAATATGAGATAGCCATGCATGGAGTTCCTCTATGGTAAGTGTTTCAACTCCTCCCACTGCACTTGCAAAGGACTGGTCTGTAGTTGGGTGCCATACATGATACTGGCCATTGCTGACTGGAACTTCCCCTAACAGCTTGTTATGGGGGTCAAAGATGTGACAGACTGCATTGTGAAATAGAGCAGAATATCCTGTGGCTGTGAGCCAGCTAATAGACACAAGGGTCACTCCCATTGATGGTGCATACAGAACATTTTCAACAAAACACATGTCATTGACTTTCCATTTGGGATTTTGACATGTAGGCTCCCTCGTCCAATGGCATTGAATATGTGCTTGTCCACTGCAGTGATGGGTTTTGGAGGGATAGGTATGAGGTTGATAAAATGGTCTTTATAAGGGGATATGTCAAGTCCAGGTTCGTTCCCGGAATTCCCAGATAGTCTGGAGTGCGGAGAAGGTGGAGATTGGCAGGAATCCCTGAGGGGGGTCGGAGTTGTAAGGAACTTCGGCTTCAGCTTATGTGCTGCGCCCCTGTACGAGTTCTGTTCCTTGATTTTGGAGCAGAGGGTCGGAGATCAATCCTAAGATCAACTTAAGGACTGAGGAGGTTCAGAGTGGATCAGGAAAGAATGGGATTTAGTTGATATTTGAACTAAGGAAATATCAGAGAGTACACACAGGTTTATATACTGAAGAGTCCGGAAGATATAAAGATGTTAAAAGTATGTCGGACGAATTGGAGTTTCGGGTTTCCGGAAGAAGGTAAGGAATGAATCGGAATGGCGTCAGAATGGTAGAGTAATGACTGAAGGCAATGGCGCAACAATTGCGAAGCAAGGGGGAAGGGAATTATTGATAGGAACTGTAAATGTCAAGAAGTGTCAAAGGAAAGTGACATATGTCAAGAGATAACTGAGATAGGAATACAAAAGTCCGGGACAGGAATACGGAAGTCTGGGACGGGAATGCGGAAAGTCCAGGACAGGAAGTACAGGGTTCGGAATGTCCGATGAAAGAGAAATTGTCTAAGGTAAAGTCCGAGGCCCGGGATTTGGGATTTGATCATAGGGGTTCGGAATTGGGCCGGATGGGTTAGGAAAGGTTTGGGATGTGACAGGATAGATGTGAAGCACTGCTGTTGTAGAGCTCAACTGTAGTAGTTGACAATGTTTGGGTCAGCATGGTGTAGGGTAGTGTTGATGTAGCCTTTGGTTCATCATCTGCCAATCAAACTGCATTGGGTTTGGTGCTCATTGTTTCCGCAGCTGCATTTGCTTTTCCTCCTTTTGATTCTTTTCCTGACCCTTCTTTCTTCTCTCTAGGCTTCCAACCTTTCAGGGCTTTCATGGCCTTTCTGCCACCTTCTTCCCAGCAGTCATATTTGGTGTGCCTTTTCCAGCCACAGTTATAGCAGTCCCCTGCAAATTTTCCCATTCAACATTTCCATTTTTTGGATGTGTCAGCTCCAAAAGCCGTGTCCTCATCTTTTGACTTCAGCTTTTTGCCACCTTGTCACATCCCGAAACTTTCCTAACCCATCCGGCCCAATTCCGGCCCCCTATGATCAAATCCCGAATCCTGAGCCTCGGACTTTACCTTGGAAAATTTCTCCTTCATCGGACATTCCGAACCCCGTATTTCCCGTCCCAGACTTTTGTATTCCTATCTCGGCTATCTCTTGACATATGTCTCTTTCCTTTGACATTCCTTGACATATGTCTCTTTCCTTTGACATTCCTTGACATCTACAGTTCCTATCAATAATTCCCTTTCCCCCTGCTTCACAATTATTGCACCATTGCCCTCAGTTATTATTGCACCATTCTGATGCCATTCTGATTCATTCCTTACTTTGTTCCGGAAACCTGAAACCCTGATTTGTCCGACATACTTTAACAGTTTTATATCTTCTGGACTCTTCAGTATATAAACCTGCTTGTACTCTCCGATATTTCCTTAGTTCAAATATCAACTAAATCCTGTTCTATCCTGTGAAGTCTCCACTTCACTCTGAAACCCCCTTCAGTCCTTAAGTTGACCTTAGGATTGTCTTCTGACCCTCTGCCTTGAAATTGAGAAACAGAACTCGTACAGGGGCACAGCACATAAGCTGAAGCCAAAGTTCCTTACCCCTCTGACCCCCCTCAGGGATTCCTGACCAACTCCGCCTTTCCGCGCACTCCGGACTATCTGGAAATTCTGGGATCAATCCCGGACTTGACAGATCAACAGGCATTGCCTTTGTGCCATGCAGGTAACCTAACAATTTTCTCACTGTCAATGTTACTTTGAGTCTGGCTTCCCCAATGACCAGTTCACTGAAGCATCCAGCTTCAGGATCTTGAAGTATTTGTTGCTGAGTTTGCTAGTAGTTTTTTTTCATGACTGTTATGGAAGGTAGAGTCAAAATTTCCTTTGAGACTTTGAACTTAGTTATGAAGCTTGGGGCTCATAACCTGTATTAAGATATAAGCTACAGGAGTATTAGCAATGTAAGTAAACAAGAGTAACAATGGTCTTACCTTAGTGTACTAGGCAGTAGTCACTGAGGTAGCTAGGTATTAATGAAAGCATGTGATTAAGTAAGCTGTGGCATAGCCACACAACATTTGAACTCCAACATTCTTCACATGGAAGATCTGGCCCTCTGTCCACTTTGGATGGATGACTACTGTTACACTTGAGCGATGTTACAAGCATAAGTGAACTCAGGTATAACCTGGCCTTCTGTCTTGAAGGGCTTTGTATCATCTTGGCTTCTAAGTAGAACTGTCTCCTAGTCTTTAATAAGTACTAGGCCTGCTGTCTTAAAGGACTTCTTGAGGGATTGTTCAAGGTTCAAGACAAAAGAGTCTACTATTGAGTAGAATTAACTTAGGGAATACATGTGTACTAGCTCTGCTACTTATAGGGAAAGGGGATGGTGCATGGACCAAGATGACTAAGTAGAGAGCAGCCAAGAAAGGTAATCAAAGATACATAAGAATGAAAAGCACCATTGGACAGAATGTGGTGGAACATCAAAGAAGAGTTAGGACAAAAATAGATCCAAGATAAGGTCAGGGACTTTGTCTGGAACCACTGCTTGTACAAGTTGACAAGAAAGGAAACATTTTGTAATCAAGAAATAGTCTGGAAAAAGGAAAAGAGTATAGGGGTTTACAATGAATCATAACATTACCCCATTCATACATGAAAAGTCACTGACTTTTCTAAAGATCCCAATATTCTTACACTGGGTGGCCAGTCATGCTTCCATGAGCTGCATTGTCATAGACATCGGCTCCTTGAAGGGTGTCATCATCCCAGGTACTAGGGTCCCATATTTGCTTGCAAGGACAGTTGAGCTGGGTATGTCTGGGTGCACTTTTGTGACAGAGAGGGCATTTGTAGTATTGGCAATCAATGTGGAAGTAGCCTTGGAGATGACATTTGAAAGCAGGCACAATGGTAGTTGGGATGGTTACTGAGCAGGGGGATGGAGGTTTGTGTCATGTAGACATGGTCTCATTCAGCAGCATTGGCTGTTGCAATGATGATGTTGAGAGGGATGCCAAATGCTTCTTCAGTGGAGTCTACGTTGATGGGGGTGGATGGGGAGTCTCCAGATCTCAGGGAAGCCATTGCATGGGTGAGGAGAATGGAATATGGTCTGGGTTCTGGCACAATAATTACAGTGGGAAGGAGGGACAGGGCATGGTCCACTAGGGGAGAATTGATTGGAGGACGACAATGATGAAGATGCTGAAGTACCAGGGGTATGTTGGGGTGAGTGATGTTGCCTTAACCTGTTATGCTGATGAGGTCATGAGAGCTCGATCAGATAACACCAACGAGTCCTGTTGTCGAGCAGGACAAGATCTATCAGAAGTCTTTACTGGCAGACTATAGGCCAATCGGTGAAGCGAGTTCTCAGACCAAGAGATAGCTTGTTAAGCTATGTATTGCGTAGATCTAACTTGGGTTGTAACCAAGTAGAGTACAGGTCTTTATACTACAGGGAACAGCACACGGACCAAGATATCCAAAGTAGGAACTGTCCAAGAAAGATAACTAAAGATAAGAGGGATAAACACCATTGGGCAGAAGATCATAGAATATGACAGAAGAAAGATAAGGCCAGGGACTTTGCCTGGAGTCACTGGTTGTACAAAGGGTCAAAAGAGGAAAGGGATCATGTGATGGTACAGAGTCACATGAAAAGGGGCTAAAATAGTTCTACCGTAACATAACCCTTGAATGTTATGAATGAGGTCCTCTACACCAAGTTGGTGGAGGACATTGGAGAGGGTGTCTTCTTGTTCCTTTTGGATGTTTCTGATGATGGTCTGGATGAGTTCAAGATCAGGGTTGTCATTGTGACCCAGATGACTAAATATAGTGTTAAGGTGATAGTTCTGGAGTATGGCTCTGTGAGTGCTTTCAAGAGGAGAGTCAGCATTGAGGGCTCAGATAATAGAGGTAACATAATGGGATTCTTGTGAAAATGAGGGGTAGAGAGTGTTGGTAGTTTCATTGGCAGTGAGGTGGAATTAAGTGGAGAGTGGGAGAGGGTGGGTGACGAGCATGTTATGGTGAGCAGTAAATTGGTGAGGCATTTAGGTATTTGAATAAGAGCTTGATAAGATGGATGTTTAATTCAGAGGAGGAGTTGTAGGGAAAGGTCTTTGGGTGAGCTTTTTTATAGGCTTCCAGGGTGGTCTTTGAACTTTTCAAGTTCCATTTGGGTTCCCAGGAGTTTTCCGAGGAGGTATAACCTTTTCATTTCATAAGGTATTCCTGTCTTCTAGGGGATCCTTAATGTTTTAATATCACTTCTGCTTCATATTCTTCTCCTCCATTGATCAGGTCAGGTGAAGAGTTCATGAAGTTTGGACCATGAATGTCATTTTCACAATAGGTGATAAGAGGGAAGCGTGGAATGTGTTGTAAATCTTCCACATTGTAGAGAGGTGTTATCAAGTCCAGGTTCAATCCCGGAATTCCTGGAGAGTTCAGAGTGCCCAGAAAGGCAAAAGGGGGTCAGGAATCCCTGAGGGGGGTCAGAGGGGCAAGGGACTTTGGCTTCAGCTTATGTGCTGTGCCCCTGTATGAGTTCTGTCCCTTAATTTCAAGGCAGAAGTTCAGAAGACAATCCTAAGATCAACTTAAGGACTGAGAGAGGTTTCAGAGTGAATCAGAGACTTTGAAGGATAGAACAGGATTTAGTCGATATTCAAACTAAGGAAATATTACAGAGTAAAGGCAGGTTTATATACTGAAGAGTCCAGAAGATATAAAACTGTTAAAGTATATCGGATGAATCGGGGTTTTGAGTTTCTGGAGTATAGTAAGAGGATGAATCAGAATGGTGTCAGAATGATGGAATAATAACTGAGAATGATGGTGCAATAATTGTGAAGCAAGGGGAAAGGGAATTATTGATAGGAACTGTAAATGTCAAGGGATGTCAAAGGAAAGGAACATATGTCAAGAGGTAGCCGAGATAGGAGTACAAAAGTCCAGGACAGGAAATACGTGATTTGGAATATCAGATGAAGGAGAAAATCTCCTAAGGTCAAGTCTGGGGCTCAGGGTGCGGGGTTTGATCATAAGGGGCCAAAAGTGTGGGCATCCCCACACAGAGGAAAGGACCAGAAGCAGTGGAGGCAGAAGAGCCCGGAGTACCTGGAGGAGAGCGAGGAGGAGGAGGACAAAGAAGAGGAGTGGGACGTGCTCAGGGCCCTGGCGGTGTCATACGAGGCTCAGTGGAAGGCAAACAAGGCCCACCAGGAGGCCGTTGTGGCGCAGCTGTTGGGAATTCAACAGGTGCTCATGAGCAGCCTGGCAGCCTTCCTTGAGGCTCAGGGGTCCTGGGATGTGGAGTCCAGAGGACACTGGGGGGCGTCAGATAGGAGAGGAAGTGTGGAGAGGAAGGGCAGGGCAAAGATGGGGAGGATGGGGATGAGGAGGAAGGTGAGGGTGAGGGTGAGGAGGATGGGGATGGGGAAGATGTAGTGTAGCACATTCCATTGGCCTCCTTTTGTATAGTAGTGTAGTCTGTTTTTGTTCTATGAATTGTATAATGTGTTTCTGCCATCATCCAAGGGAATTAAGGGGACTGGACTTTGCAGGATATGTGGAGTGGAAGTCCGAGATGAGTTCCAATGTGTGAGCAAGTTTGGTTGTGAGGATCCAGGATGTTTCTTCGTCAGTCCCTTTGTAGCCCACCCACTTTACTAGGTACAGGAGTTGGCAATTCCTGCGTCGTTAGTAGATTTTGGAAATTTCATATTCGGGTTCTCCATCGACTTCAACTGGGGGAGGTGGGGGTTGGACCTGATTCGGGATTACATTCGGGGTTGCAGGTTCCAACTGGGAAACATGGAAGACGGGGTGGATGACATGTATGGAATCTGGGAGTTGCAGGGTGAAGGATAGGGGTCCAACTTGAGCAATGATGGGATAGGGGCCAAGGTTCTTTTCCAATAGTTTCTTGGAAGGGTGAGTGGAGTGGAAGCACTTTGCCTTGACAAACACTTGGTATCCAATCCAGAGGTCCAGTGCAGGAAGTAGCTGGGAATCTGTGGGTCCTTGGTAGTGTTTTTGAGCATGGGCCATTTCTGTGCACAGGAATTTGTGAAGGTCCTATAAGTTGACTGCATATTCACAAGTGTGGGATGAGGTCAAATCCCTTTCAGGGTAGACCAAGACATTGGGATGGTAGCCTTTGTTAGTGAAGAATGGGAATACTCCTGTGGTAGTGCTAGGGGCATTGTTGTAAGCGAATTCTGACCAATTGTTCTGTTGGTAATTGCAGTAGATTCTGAGGTACTGCTTGAGGGTCTGGTTTGCTCATTCTGTTTGCCCATTGCCTTCAGGAAGATATCCTGAAGTGAAGTGAAGGCAGATGTTGAGGGCTTTCCTGAGGGAATGGAAGAAGTGGGAGACAAACTCAGAACCACAGCCGGAAGGTATGTGTATGTGGGAGGGAACTTTGTGCTTGGAAAACATATGAAGGAGGAATAGTTTCACAAGGCTCAGAGAGTTAATAGTGTTGTGAGTGGGAATGAATATGGCTTGTTTGGAAAGGCAGTCAATGACTACTAGGATTGTGGTGTACCTGCCAGAAGAGGGGAGTTGCTTGATGAAGTCCATGGAAATGGAGTTCCATGGCTTTTCAGGGATTGGAAGCTGCTTGAGCATTCTGTAGGGGCAGTGGCTAGGAGTTTTAGCTCAGGTGCAGGGAGTACAGGAACTGACATGGTTTGGTCGTCGTGCTTGTATCGGAGGATGCAAAGACATAGGTCCTTAGCTTCTGGGATGGGGATGTGATTGTCGAGTGTCAGGAAACCTTCAGGGTCAACAGTCCATTGGGGGTCCAATGAGTCTGTGAGTTGGGCGGAAGCTATGAGGTTGGAGGACAGGGAATCTAGGATGTCCTTGTGAATGTCAAGCAGGGATGGGGCCCAGAGGACTGGGGCTAGTAGGATAGTGGCTTGTAGGGACAAGGTGAGCTGCTCCTGAGTGAACACTGGGCAGAGGTTGTGGGGATTGACATGAGCATAGTCCTTATCCCCCTCTTTGAGTAGACGTCCCAGTGTCTAGTGAGGGAATTGGGCTTAGCTCCTAAGTGCCCAGGGTGGAAGTGAATGACAAGGTTGAACTGGGATAGTAATTCCGACCAGCGGGCTTGCCTGCAGGTCAGGGCTTTGGAGGTGGAGAAATATTCCAAATTTTTGTGGTTGGTGACAAGGTTGATAGAGGTACTGGAACCTTCGAGGTAGTGACACCAGTGCTGGAAAGCTTTGTGGATAGCTAGGAGTTCCTTATCATGGATGTTGTAGTTGAGTTCCAGGGCTGTCAGGGTATGGGAGTAGAACATGACGGGGCAGAATTCTTCGTCGGGACAACAAATGGAGAGAATTCCCATGATAGCATAGTCCGAAGTGTTGGTCTCAACCATGATAGGACAGTCCAGAATCCAGTGAGTAAGGATAGGGGCTTGGGTGAAGGTGTCTTTGAGTTGCATGAAGGAGGAGTGGCAGGAATCATTGAAGTTCCAGGGGGTGTTTTTACGAGTGAGTCAGGTAAGTGGGACAATGATATTGGAGTAGTTGAAGATGAATCGATGATAGAAATTGGTGAATCTGAGGAAGGATTGAATGTCCTTGACTACTTTCCAGGGTTTTGGCCAATCCCAGACTGCCTGGACTTTTTCTGGGGCCATAGTCAATCCCTGGGGGGAGAGACGGTAGCCCAGGTATTCGACGGAGTCCGAGTGCCACTCACATTTGTCTGGTTTGGCATAAAGTCCATGTTTCCAGAGACATTGGAGGACTTCCTGGACATGTTCCTTGTGAGAAGCCATGTCATTGGAACAAATGAGGATGTCGTCAAGGTAGACCACAACGCAGACATCTAGGAGGTCTGCAAAGATGCTATTGACAAAGCACTGGAAGGCTGCAGGGGTGTTGGTGAGTCTGAAGGGCATCACCAGCCACTCATACAAGCCGTAGCGAGTCCAGAAGGCGGTTTTCCATTCATCCCCAGGCGCAATGCGGACAAGGTGGTAGGCGTGACGGAGGTTGATTTTGGTGTACACCTTGGCATGGCTGGGGGAATCGAGGAGGTTGGAGATTAGGGGTAGGAGATAGTGATCTTTTTTTGTGATTTTGTTGAGTCCTCAGAAATCGATGCAGAGGTGCAGGGATCTGTCCTTCTTTCGGACAAAGAGGACAGGGGTGCCATGAGTGGATTTGGGCTGGCGGATGAAGCTGTAGTTGAGGTGTTCATCTATGAATTCCTGGAGGGACTTGAGTTCTGTAGCAGAAACCAGGTAAACAGTTCTGAGAGGAGGGGAAGCACCTTCCTCTAAGTCAATCTTGAGGTCAAATTCCCTGTGGGGTGTCAGGGTGTCAGCCTTGTGCTTACTGAAGACATCAGGGAAGTTGTGATAGTCCGGAGGGATGGAGGACAGATCAACTTCTTTGGGGGTTTTGGAATCGAGGGATACGGAATGGAGTTTGGAGTCCTGGGGACAGAGGTGAATGCTAAACTGCTTGGAGCCATTGAGTTTGCATATGTGGACAAAGGCGGGAGCATTGACAAATGAGATGTGAGAAGCTTTGTGAGGTGGCTTGTCAGGAGTGTCAGAGTGAGATAGGGGAATGGAGTCCGGAATCTCTGGAGGTGATGTTGGGGTCATTGGCAAGTCTTGAGCCGGAGTTTGGAAAGTAATACTGCCCAATACCCAGTCAATCAACGGACTGTAATGGGTGAGCCAGTTGTGTCCTAGAACAAGGGAACAACAGGAATCCAACAGAGTAACATAAAATGTATTGGAGGTGACAAAGCTGGAAGGGAAACAAACAGTAAGGTCAACAGCACAGGTAATTGTAGAATTGGAAGTACTATTGAAAAGTTCCAATGGAATAGGGGGAACAGAATATCTCAGAAAATGGTGCTTGTTAACGAAAGCAGTATCAATGAAACAATCAGTAGAACCACAATCTAACAAAGCGGGAAAAGTGGAAGTTTCGGAAAAGTCAGGAAAAGACATAAGCAGCATAAGGGCCTTGGGATCATAAAGAGTGGACACGTTGAGACAGGTCTCCATAGGTGCACGGTGGGATTCAACGCAGCCTCCTTCCTGTGCAGAGTCTGGGGGGCTGCGCCCTATTTCTCTGCCTCAGGGGTAGAGGCTCCCAGTTTGGCTTCTGGAGCAGGGGAGATTTTGGCTGCATGGGCATTGGACGCGCGGGAGGTGGACTTCTGGCAATCCTTAGCCATATGTCCTGTGGCTCTGCAGAACATGCACAGCTTGAGGTCAAAGTGATGTTTGCATTCCTCGGAGGGGAGGTGTCCGTCCTTCCTGAGTTTACTGGAGAGGTCTGATGGGGGTTTTGGGATAGGGGCAGAGGATTTCCCCTTAGAGGATGATGAGGATGCGGCAGGGTTGAACAAAGTGGCAGGTTTCAGAGATGAGGTGGTGGGAGTACTTTTGGATGTGGAGGGCTGGTTTCCGGAGGGTCTGATCTGGCAAGCAACTTCGGACTTGTGTTCCCAATATCTCCCATTGATGGTCTGGGAGAGAGTCTGGAGTTCTCCTAGGGAATGTGATTTTCCAATGCAGGAAAGCTCATCTTTGATGCAATTCAGAAGTCCATTGTAGAAGTGGTGTTGGAGAGCTCCCTTGCCATAACCCCGGACCTGGGAGGCTAGGTGATTGAATTCTACCACATACTTGTTGATATGCTGGGAGTCTTCCATGGATAGGTGGTTGAGTTGGTGTTCCGCATCACCGACAGGGTCATGGGGGCCGAAGTTGGTCTGGAGCTTGAGGACGAATTCCCAATAGTTATCCATCCAGTCCAGATGAAAGTCTGTATTGTCCATCTGGAGGAGGTCAGGCTCAAACCATTTGAGAGCCATACCTTCTAGGTAGGACTGGGCAAAGGTGACCTTCGTGCAGTCAGTCCAGAACACGCGGGGACAGTCCTGGAAATTCAACTCACATTGGACCAGGAAGTCCCGCAGCTTGCAGGGGTCAGTCCCATCAAAGGTGTCGGGTTCCCAAACCTTTGTGTGCTGAGATGAGGAATTTTTGGATTCACGGTCGTGGCGCAATAACTCAGCAAGGCTGCGAACTGCATTTGCAAGTGCCATGATGTGATTAGGTGGGATTGTGTTATCCGGGTTGTTGGGGTCGGGTTGTTGTCACCACTGTTCCTGTCATCAGAGGGGTCTGGGGCACCCCTGGAGGGGTAACGACCTGTGGGAGTAGGGGTGGAGATGCTTTGAGACAGGGGTCTAGCTTTAGATGTGGAGGTTGATGTACAACAAGTGGAGAAGCTTCGGAATTGTTTGGCCACATTGGGGCCTTGACGCGAGATCATCAGGAAGTACAGGGCGTCTTCTCAGGCTGCCTCTGACTGAGCCATGTTGATGCTTTGCATACTGCATGTTTGAGCATGAGTCTGAATAGTTCTAGACATGTGGTAAAGAGACAATGTTAGGGAACTTGTAGAGGTGTGAGTTCAAATATACTGTCAAGTTTGGGTTCAATCCCAGAATTCCCAGATAGTCTGGAGCATGCAGAAGGGCAGCATTGGTCGGAAATCCCTGAGGGGGGTTGGAGGGGCAAGGAACTTCGGCTTCAGCTTATGTGCTGCGCCCCTGTATGAGTTCTGTTCCTTAATTTCAAGGCAGAGGGTTGGAAGACAATCCTAAGATCAACTTAAGGACTGAAGGAGGTTTCAGAGTGAAGTAGAGACTTTGCAGGATAGAACAAGATTTAGTTGATATTTGAACTAAGGAAATATCAGAGAGTACAAGCGGGTTTATATACTGAAGAGTCCGGAAGATATAAAACTGTTAAAGTATTTCAGACAAATCAGGGTCTCAGGTTTCTGGAACAAAGTAAGGGGATGAATTGGAAAGGCGTCAGAATGATGGAATAATAATTGAGGGTGATGGCGCAATAATTGTGAAGCAGGGGGAATATGAAAGTCCGGGACAGAGAATATAGGATTTGGAATATCAGATGAAGGAGAAATCTTCTAAGGTAAAGTCCGAGGCTCGGGATTCGGGATTTGATCATAAGGGGCCGGAATTGGGTCGGATGGGTTGGGAAAGTTTCAGGATGTGACACCTCCTTCAGTCCTTAAGTTAATCTTAGGATTGTCTTCTGACCCTCTGCCTTGAAATTGAGGAACAGAACTTGTACAGGGGTGCAGCACATAAGCTGAAGCTGAAGTTCCTTACCCCTCTGACCCCCCTCAGGGATTCCCAACCAACTCCACCCTTCCGCACACTCCAGAACTATCTGGAATTCCGGGATTGAACCCGGACTTGACAGACATTTACAGTTCCTATTGATAATTCCCTTTCCCCCTGCTTCACAATTATTGCGCCATTGTCCTCAGTTATTATTCCATCATTCTGATGTCATTCTGATTCATCCCCTTACTTTGCTCCAGAAACCCAAAATCCTGATTTGTCTGATATACTTTAACAGTTTTATATCTTCTGGACTCTTCAGTATATAAACCCAACTTTACTCTGTAATATTTCATTAGTTTGAATATCAACTAAATCCTGTTCTATCCTCCAAAGCCTCTGCTTCACTCTGAAACCTCCTTCAGTCCTTAAGTTGATCTTAGGATTGTCTTCTGAACTTCTGCCTTGAAATTAAGGGACAGAACTCATACAGGGGCGCAGCACATAAGCTGAAGCCAAAATCCCTTGCCCCTTCAACCCCCCTCAGGGATTCCTGACCCCCTTCACTATTTCCGTGCACTCCGGACTCTCCAGGAATTCTGGGATTGAACCCTGACTTGACACTATCCAATTTTCACACTGTTCCTCATCAATTTTCTTTTCTCCCACTGCTCTACTACCCTTTCCCATAATTGATGAACTCTCATAGGAGCACTCTCAGAAGCTGAGAGGCATCTCTTCAGGTGATTTCAAGTATGTTCAATGAGGTTAAGATCTGGAGACTGTGCAGGCCAATCTAGAAGATTGATCCCCTGCTCTTTACACCACCTTTGGGTTCTCCTAGAGGTGTGCTTGGAATCATTATCTTATTGAAAGACAATGTCACATTCTAACATTCCAGATTCCTCGATGCTTTGCAGCAACCCCTGCTCTAAAATGACCACACATACTGTTCAGCATCCATTCTCCCCTCCACCTCACTCAAAACCCCCACTCCATTCCACCCTATGCAGCCCCATACCATCAGTGAACCTCCTCCAAAATTGACTGTACCTTTGACCTTTCTAGCATTCAGGTCTTCTCCCTTCTTTTTCCACATGTAATCTTACCCATCTGACCATATAATTCTCTTCCAATCCTCCACAGTCCAATGCTGGTACTTGAGAGCAAAGGCTAACATCCTTACCTCCTTTCTTATGACCACTAGAAAGCAGGGGTTTCTGCTTTACCACAGCCTTTAATGAGGCTTCCTTGAGGGGATTTCTCACAGTCTGGGGGCAGACAGGAGCATCATTGATAGGATTGATGTATTGAGTGGCATGAACAGCATTTTTGGCCTTGCCAGCAATGATTTTCTAAACAATAGCCCTCTTGTTGGTAGGGGTAAGCTTTCTAGAGGAAAGACCAAGAGAGGATAGAGCAATGATGTCGTTTTTTTGAGAAGTAGAGATTGTTACACTGATGAGGTCGTGAGAGCTCAATCAGATGACACCAACGAGTCCTGTTGTCAAGCAGGACAAGATCTATCAGAAGTCTTTACTGGCAGACTATAGGCCAATCGGTGAAGTGAGTTCTCAGACCAAGAGATAGCTTGTTAAGCTATGTATTGTGTAGATCTAACTTGGGTTGTAACCAAGTAGAGTACAGGTCTTTATACTACAGGGAACAGCGCATGGACCAAGATATCCAAAGTAGGAACTGTCCAAGAAAGCTAACTAAAGATAAGAGGGATAAACGCCATTGGGCGGAAGGTCATAGAATATGACAGAAGAAATATAAGGCCAGGGACTTTGCCTGGAGTCACTGGTTGTACAAAGGGTCAAAAGAGGAAAGGGATCATGTGATGGTACAGAGTCACATGAGAAGGAAAACAAAGGGGCTAAAATGGTTCTACCATAACATTACCCTCCATTTAGATAAAAGAACACCGATCTTTTACAATTCTCTATACTCTGTGCCAGGTGAACCAGTCATATTGGCAATGGCAGGATCGTCAAAGTTGTCTCCATGGTCTTCATCCCAAACTCTAGGCCCCCATGTTGGATGTCCAGGACAGCCGGCTTGGGTATGTCCAGGGGCATTTTTGAAGCATTTGGGACATTTGTAGTATTGGCAGTTGACACGAATGTGTCCAAGTCTTCGACATTCATAGCAGGAACAATTGTAGTGGGGATGGTTACTCAGGAGAGGGAATTGAGTTTGGGTTAGATAGATGTGGTTTCGTTCTGCTTGGTCGGCGAGCTCAAGGATGGTGTTGGCAGGGATGTCAAAGGCTTCTTCAGTAGAGTCAATGTCAATGGGGGTGGAAGGTGTGTCTACAGGACCAGGAGTTACTAAGGCATGGGTCAAGGGGACAGAGAAGAGAGTCTGTGTATGGTTTTGGCATGAGCGGTGAGGAGAAACTGGACGAGTTTCGTTGGAATTACTGTTGCTGGAAGATCATGAAGAAGGAGGGGAAGTCGGCACAGACAATGATGAGGAAGAGTTGGGGCATTCAATGCCTTCAATGTTTGTGATAGGGTCTGTAGCTCCTAATTGGTGAAGGAGGTTGTTCAGAGCATCTTCTTGTTCTTGCTGAATATCTTTAAGGATGACAGGGATGAGTTGCAGATCAGTGGAGCGGGAATGGCACTGCATGTGGGATAAGAGAGTGGAGATTTGGTAATTTTGAAGGATTGCTCAATAGGAGTTGTCAAGGGGGGGATCTGGGTCAAGAGAACGGAGGATGTAGGTGTTGTGACAAGAGTCTTGGAAGAAGTTTCTGTAGGAGGCAGCGGTTACGCTTGCTACAGGAAGTTGTTGTCTAGTGGAGAATGGAAGGGGGTGAGGAACAAACTGAGCACGAGATGAGGTGAATTGGCAAGGCATGTTTCTCAGAGTGAAGTCTTTTGTTGTTTGCTTCTGAGATGGGGGAAATCTTGAGGACAGGACAGTTTATATTTGTGGAGTTTTGAAGTGGAGTTTCGGAAATTGGACTCCAGTTCCCATGAGTTGTCGGAAGAAGGGTAACCCTTCCAGGACACGAGGTATTGGCGGCAATTAGGGGAACCCCAATGAGAAAGGATCTTCTCCACTTCATATTCTTCTTCTGATCCGATAAGGTCAGGGGGTGGTCTAGAATAGTTCGGGCCGTGTTCTGGGGTTTCCCAATAGGACGATAAGAGGGAAGCATGGAAGACATCATAAATCTTCCATGTAAATGGGATCTTTAATCGGCAAGAGATGGGAGATAAAACTTGAAGGATTTCAATTTCAAAGGGGCCTTCTCGTTTAGGGGTGAGTTTTTGGGACGGGTATCCAAATTTGAGATTCTGGGCTTCTAGCCATACTTTATCTCCAACATTCCAGGGTTTGAACTTTGAAGATACATGCTCCTTTATCACTCGTTGTGCAATTTCATGTGCCACTAGGGCTTCTTCATGGGCATCAGTGAGGGAGGTAAGGTGTTCTTCAATTGAGGGTAGAGGGGACTTCTGTGAGATGGAAGGATAGGAGCGAGGCTCGTATCCGAGGATCAAGGAAAGAGGGGACTTCTTTGTGACAGAGTGTTCTAGCAAATTGTGGGCAAATTCTGCAGTAGGGAGGAGTCATGCCCATTCATTGGGTTTCCCATTGCAGAATATCCAGAGGCAAGTTTTAACCTCCTGGTTGACTCGTTCAGTTTCTCCATCAGATTGAGGGTGATAGGCAGAGGAGAGGGAAACATTGTAATCAAGGAGTCGTCCGAGTTCTTTGGCAAAGGCAGAGGCAAATTGGGGCCCGTGGTCAGAGATTAATTTGTTGTGTAGTCCGAATCCAGTGACGTTCCAAAGAAAAAGATCCGCTACTCCTGCCACCTCAATTGTTTTGTGACAGGGAGACAGAATTACCCCCTTAGTAAGCCCATGGTCTACCACAACCATTAAAGAATCAAATCCATCACAGATAGGGAGATCAGTGACTAGGTTGACAGAGACCTGTTGAAAGGGACAGGTGCACATGGACAGTATCAGAGACAGGGCTGGGACGATTGGGTGGGTGTTGACTTTCATGGATTGACATGCATGTGGCACAGCCCTGAACAAACTTTCAGACAAATGTGGACAGGCCTGGCCACCAGAAGTCACGTGATATGAGAGCAGTGGTGCATGCAATACCGGGGTGTCTGGCGGAGGTGGAGTCATGAACAGAGTACACAATCTGGGTGCGATGATCAGCTGGGATGTACAACCGGTGTTTAAAGAACAAATTGGCGCCATTGTAGTCCCAGTCAGAAGGAGAAGAGTGAGGGAAGAGGGACTCGCCAACTTCCATAGCTCAAGTGGCAGTCAGGACCAGGGGGTCGTTGGGGGTGGAGGCTTTAATCTTGTTGACCAATTCAAGGTCAATGGTATTTACAAAGAGGCCCTCGGGGAGGAGGGTGATGTCTTGATTATTAGAGGTGTCAGGACAGTTCACACAGCATAGTGCATTGGCAGGTGCCATCTGAGCTCCAGGGGTGTGTTGGAACACCAAATCATAATCAGACAGGGTGAGCATCCAGTGCGCTTGATGGCAGGACAACTTCTGGGGGGAATGGAAGTATGTCAGGTTCTTGTGGTCAGTGAGGACTGTTACAGGGTGTGCAGTTCCTTGGAGGTAATGCCTCCAGGAGGTCAGAGCACGGATAACGGCAAGAAGTTCACGGTCATAGATATCGTAGTTTTATTTGGCAGGGGAGAAGGTTTCAGAGAGGTAGGCACAGGGGTGGAGATCACCATTTACATCTTTTTGCATCAGGACTCCTCCAGTGGCATGGAGAGAGGCGTCAGTCATGACGAAGAATGGTTTTTCAATGTCAGGCATAGTCAACATGGGTTGTTGCATATAAAGATGTTGGAGATGCCAAAAGGCGGTCTCGCAGTTGGTGGACCAGTCCCATGTTGAGGACTTTCGGGTTAAGTCAGTAAGAGGTTTAGCAATTGTCGAGAAGGAAGGAATAAATCATCGGTAGAAGTTGCAGAATCCAAGGAAAGAGCGGACTTGTTTGATGCAAGTTGGGGTTTGCCATTTGGCAATTGCATCCAGCTTGATAGGGTCCATCTTCACTGCTCCTTCACAGATAATCAGGCCGAGGGAATCAACTTTGTCGGTGGCAAATTTACATTTTTCTAGTTTCAGATATAGGTCGTTTTCTTTCAGTTGTTGGAGGACTTTCAGGGTCCATTCACAATGGAGAGTGGCATCGGAGGAGTGGATGAGGATATCATCCATGTAGATAATGAGCCACCCCTCTGTGATAAAGTCAGTGAAGACATGGTTCATAAATGCCTGGAATGTCGGAGGTGAGTTGCAAAGTCCGAAGAACATGATGTTTGGTTCAAAGAGACTGAAGGGAGTGATGAAAGCAGCCTTCCATCGATCAGTTGGCTTGATCTGGACGTTGTTATAGCCCCATCTGATATCCATCTTAGTAAAGATCTTTGATCCTTTCAACTTGTTGACAAGGTCGGATACTAAGGGAAGGGGGTAGGTGTTCTTTATTGTGTGGGAGTTCAGGTATCGGTAGTGCTGGCAAGGGCAAAGGGATCCATCTTTCTTAGGGACAAAGAAGAAAGGGGAAGCTTGTGGCGATTGGAAGAGAGAGATCTTGCTGGTCTCGAGATGTTCTTTAATGAACTCCTTACACACCTCCTCTTCTTTTGGGTTCAAGTGGTAGGTCTTGGCTACTTCAGGAACAAAGGAGTCGTCGAGATCTATGGTGTGATTGAAAGGATGGGATGGGGGTACATGGTCAGTTGCCTTCTTGTCGAAGACATCAGCAAACTCAGCAAATTTGGGGGGAAGGACAGGTTTTTCTTTCTTTTCTTTGGCATCTTTCTGGGCAAGTTCAGTGGCAAGGGTAACCTTGCGGAAGTCATAGGTCATGGAGTTGATTTTCTTCTTTAGTTTCTTTGCAAGACAGGTTTCAGGGTCGAGTTCAAGATACCAGAGTGGCATCAGGGGTATCGTGTCGGGGAAGAGCTTTTTTATCAGGGAAAGAAAGGGTTCTGGCTTCCCAGTCAACATTTGGATTATGTTGGCATAGCCAGGGGAGGCCCAGGATGATGTTTTCCTTTCCGCAGTTCGTCACGTACAGTTCTTGTTCCATTTCGTTGTTGCCAATGCGGAGAGTGAGGGTAGTGGAGAACTCAATTAATCCAGCTACGTTTGGAAATCCGTCTGCATTGTAAGGTTTCAAAGGAACAGGGAGTTGTTTCATGGGGAATCGGTTCTTGAGGGCGAAATGTTGGTCAATAATGGAGGCAGCTGCTCCACAGTCAAGAAGGGCTCGGGTGTCGACAAATTTTCCTGTCTTAGTAGCGAAAATGGAAGTTGGAATGCGCATTAATTTAGATGTTTGCTCAGCTACTATTACAGGAGTTGTTCTAGGAGAGGTCCGCATCGATTCGGTTCTCCTTTCTAAAAATCCTGCCCATCTAATCCAATCTTGGCAAGGGGAGGGCATTGGGAGTGTCTTGCTTGGGGTTTTCAAAGCAGACTTTGAGGACATCCAACATCTTGGCTTCAGAGATGTTGTTCTTCTGGAGTTCAGAAATGAACTTTTCTACAGAGGACAGCATTTTGGCAGGGATCTCTACCGTCTTGATGGGAGTTGGTTGGGGAAGAGGTCTTCTGGGGAAGGCGACCATTCTTGTGGTTGGTGGAGCGATGTCCTTGTTTCCTGCAGACACAGCATAATCCTTTCTTCATGTACTCAGCCCGCTTGACAGGCGTGAGTCGAACAGAGTCGACGTCCATAGCGTCGGGATCAGGGGTGGGAGTCAAGGAAGTAGGAGGTCAGGAGTAAGTGGATTGGTTCTGTAGTGCCTTGATGCACTGGTTCTGTATGTGGAAGTGCTCAGCTTTAGCAATCCACTTGTCAATGGTGTCAGGGATGGTATCCATGTTCAAAATTTGGGTCAAGAGATTCCTCTCAAGACTGTCACATCCCGAAACTTTCCCAACCCATCCGGCCCAATTCCAGCCCCCTATGATCAAATCCCGAAACCCGAGCCTGGGACTTTACCTTAGAAGATTTCTCTTTCATCAGACATTCCAAACCCTGTATTTCCCATCCTGGAATTTTGCATTCCCATCCCGGACTTTCGCATTCCCATCCTGGACTTTCACATTCCCGTCCTGGACTTTCGCATTCCCGTCCTGGACTTTCACATTCCCGTCCCGGACTTTCATATTCCTATCTCGGCTATCTCTTGACATATGTCACTTTCCTTTGACACTTCTTGACATCTACAGTTCCTATTGATAATTCCCTTCCCCCTTGCTTCACAATTATTGCACCATTGCCCTCAGTCATTATTCCACCATTCTGACGCCATTCCAATTCATTCCTCACTTTCTTCCAGAAACCCAAAACTCCGATTCATCCAACATACTTTAACATCTTTATATCTTCCAGACTCTTCAGTATATAAATCTGCTTGTACTCTCTGATATTTCCTTAGTTCAAATATCAACTAAATCCCATTCTCTCCTGCTCTGCTTCACTCTGAAACCCCTTCAATCCTTAAGTTGACCTTAGGATTGTCTTCTGACCCTCTGCTCTGAAATTAAGGAACAGAACTCGTACAGGGGCACAGCACATAAGCTGAAGCCAAAGTTCCTTACCCCTCCGACTGTCAAGTCCGGGTTCTTTCCCGGAATTCCCGGATGTTCCGGAGTTGCAGAGGTGGCGGGGTTTGCGGGAATTCCTGAGAAGTGTCAGAGGGGTAAGGAACTGTGGCTTCAGCTTATGTGCTGCGCCCCTGTATGAGTTCGGTTCCTTAATTTAAGGGCGGAGGGTTGGAGGTTGGTCCTAAGGTCAACTTAAGGACTTTAGCGGATTGGAAAGGAGGTGATCAGGAAGGAACAGGATTTAGTTGATATTTGAACTGAGGAAATATCAGAGAGTACATGCGGGTTTATATACTGAAGGGTCTGGAAGATATAAAGATGTTAAAGTACTATCGGACGAATCGGAGTTTCGGGTTTCCGGAGGAAGGGAAGGAATGAATCAGAATGGCGTCAGAATGGTAGAATGATGACTGAAGGCAATGGCGCAATAATTGCAAAGCAAGGGGAAGGGAATTATTGATAGGAACTGTAAATGTCAAGAAGTGTCAAAGGAGAGTGACATATGTCAAGCAATAACCAAGATAGGGATACAAAAGTCCGGGACGGAGATATGAAAGTCCGGGACAGGAATGCGGAAAGTCTGGGATGGGAAGTACGGGGTTCGGAATGTCCGATGAAAGAGAATTGTCTAAGGTAAAGTCCGAGGGCCGGGATTCGGGATTTGGTCATAGGGGTTCGAAATCGGGCCGGGTTGGTTAGGGAATTTTCAGGATGTGACACCGACCCCCCTCAGGGATTCCCGACCAACCCTGCCATCTGTGCGCTCCGGACTATCTGGGAATTCTGGGATTGAACCCAGACTTGACACATATGTCAAGAGATAGTCAAGATAGGAATACAAAAGTCCGGGATGGGAATGCAAAAGTCCGGGATGGGAATGCAAAAGTCTGAGATAGAGAATATGGGATTCAGAATATCAGATGGAGAAATCTTCTAAGGTAAAGTCTGAGGCTCAGGGTTTGGGATTTGATCATAAGGGGCCGGAATTGGGTCGGATGGGCTGGGAAAGTTTTGGGATGGGAAAATTGCCTGGACTACTAGGGATTAGCTAGGAGTAGTAAATAGGTATAAGTAAACTCACCTCAGCCACTGCCAAAGAGGGGCAAAGAACGACTGAGGAATCCGAAGTGAAAACTAAGTATATATGTGTAGTGGATGACAACATAGAGTGAACTCCGGAACCGGAACACTAACTCCGCATTTCCGGAATGTCGGAGTCCGTACCTCCGCATGTCCGAAATGCCGGAATTCCTACCTCCACTCCACTGCCAGGCGAAACCGCTCGGAATCGATCCGGAACTTGTGCAGACATGCGGACTCTTATCATATTCCATCATCCTTTGCTTGTCATCATTCCTGAGCCTCCAGGGATGCTCCATCACTTTCTTACATCACTTAGTCCCAACTCCTCTTGTTCCTGTTCCTATTCCCTGATTATCATTAGTGAGCACTTCTCCGCCCACTCTGTTATATATATATACTTAGTTTTCACTTTGAATTCCTCAGTTGTTCTTTGCCCCTCTTTGGCAGCGGGTGAGGTGAGTTTACTTATACCTATTTACTACTCCTAGCTAATCCCTAGTAGTCCAGGCAATCACCTTATGGTTATGCGGGGTTAGGGTTATTTCAGAGTCAACTTTGCTACATCCTGTGACTGTCACACGTAACAGATATGGTACTGGTTATTTCTCATAATGCACAAGTTTGTCTCCCAACGGTATGCAGTATGAGATAATGTACTATATAAGATAGGGAGGTAGTACCTCACCAACCGTGTTGACGTAGTCGGTCACTGGATCCATTTTCGTGACCCTCGCTGGTCCAACCACAAACTCCTGAACCGAGGAAACCAAGATGATTTGGGATAGGTCAAAGAAGCGCATTCTCCGCTGTATGCATACTTACTCTTCTCCCGCAGCCTCCCTCGCCTTCTTTTCTTTTTTCAAGCGTTTCCTCTCTCTTCGTGCTTCATCGTCCTCACCACCCACGGCTTCCTTCTTTTCTTTCTTCCGCTTCTTCTTCTCAGCCCGTTCGACATCCTCACTCCCTTCTGCAACCTCTGTGATCATGGATATATCTGCAACGGACTCTACAGTTTCTGATTTCCGCTTGCGTTTCTTCTCTTTCTCGTCCTTTCTAGGTGAAGGGGCTGATTCAGGTGCCGGCGCGGGGGCAGCCACTTCGACAACAGGTACAGCCGTGTCTGCCGCAGCAGTAACCGGGGGTTGCTGAGCAGTTGGTTGTCAGCGTCTAATCCATACGACCCGCACACTAAAGCACGAATGGACTCACTTCCCGGGTGTAATCAACATAGTCACGGCTCCACTCAGCTGGGGTGACACCAACGATCTTCTCACCGTGTTTTCCAAGCTTCCCGTCCTTCACTAACTTCTTCTTTTGCAGTGCCATTGGGCCAAGACCCCAGCGTCGAGGATAGGTATCTCGCTCCATGATACACCGTTTTACTTTGGCGACAACTCCATGATCGCACGTTGCAAGCTCAACGGTCGACATTTGCGCGATGGCAAGAGCAATCGCCTCGCCTGCACGAAGGTCAGATGGATGTTCCAGCAGCAGGGATTCACACACACCTTTGGTCGTCATGAGGACGACTTCCTCATTGACGAACATATCGGCCTCGTATCGGAGAAGGCCAGGAATCATAAGCTTCGCGCCGTAGCACACTGCATTCACTGCACTATCTTTCACCACAATACGTTTGTAGCCAACCAACAAACTCTCGAGCGGTCGAATGACGCGTCGAAGGTATGACTCTATACGATGTTAGTTCAATGAGCCAGAGTCATGTTGTATGTGCTCACCATCTCGTGTATTATCATACATCCACTGCGCGTCCAATACATCGTGCATGGTTACAATGTCATCGTTTTCTGACATGGCCCCACTTCGCACTCGCCTTAGCTCTTGCATATGTCCGCCGACGCCAAGCAATAGACCAAGGTGGACACACAGAGTTCGAATATAGGTGCCAGCCTCACACGATACCCAAAATACAGCCAGATTACGCCTTTCATCGAATTCCAAGAGCTTAGATTCGTAGATGGTACGGATGCGCAATTGACGCTTTACAGCGGAAATGAGGGGTGGTCGTTGGAATAGCGCACCACTCAAGGTCTGAAGGGCACGCGGAAGACTGGTTGGATTCGGAAGATTGGAATGTAATCGCAGAACGCAGACATACTCCTTGCCTGGATAATAGTCAATGATGTGGTCAACAAAAGAGAAGCATGTGCGCAGACCTGCTCCCTGCTGGGATTTAACCAGACGCGTTGCCCGATCGATGCAAACAATGAGACACCCTGTCACTTTGGGATCCAGAGTTCCGCTGTGGCCGGTTTTTTCCACTCGCAATATGCGTCTGAGCCAAGCAACTACCTCATGCGAAGACGGGTTAGATGGCTTGTCCAAGTTGATAATACCGGACCTGTCAGATAAGTGAGGCGGGCCCTGAAGTGAGATGGTAGTAGAAGGGGAAGTACTTGATGTAGGTAGTGATATCACGCTTGAGGGGACTGCTCCCTGATGGAATGGGGGTGAAATGGCCTGAACGAACGAGTAGTTTATCATAGTTTTTTAAGAGCAGAGGCCATTGAGAGGTATCGAGTTTTGGTTGCAAAGACTCGGATTTTATGGCGTAGTCCCCCTCCCGCTGAGCGGAAGCGACTTGATCGCGGGTGAGCGACGACGATGTCATGTTTTTGTGCAGATATTTACAGAGGTGAAGCCTGCAAATATTCCAATCCTTGCGTGGGAGAATTTGTCCCTTCCTGAGTGATTTGCTTATGTCAGGAACACTGTGCCCGGCAACTGCCAGGCCGTGGGAGTTGTACTGTACAGTACCGACTCCACCAACTTACTCACATTTATCCAATCGACCCAGCCTAGCTAATCAATCTTCAAGCCCTCAAGCCATTCGTTCCGCGCCAAGATGGTTAGTCTAGGCAACGCTTTGCTGAGTTACCTTCTCAGTAGGCTCATGCCTTTCGAATCTCCCGTTTCCTAGGCCCCCTCCGCAAAGACTGCCGCCACCAAGCATAAATTCGTTATCGACTACTCTCGTCCCGCTGCTGATGGTGTTTTTGACGGCGCCGACTTCGAGAAGTTCCTTCACGACCGTATCAAGGTTGAGAACAAGGCTGGTCAGCTGGGAGACAACGTCAAGATTACTCGGGATGGTGAGATACACGCGTCAAGCTTAAGCACCAAGTTTGACAGTCTCTCCTGCAACAGCAAGCAACAGAATCACAGTCACAACGAGCATCCCCTTTTCAAAACGATACCTCAAGTACTTGACGAAAAAGTTCTTGAAGAAGAACACCCTTCGCGACTGGATCCGCGTCGTCGCGTCAGCAAAAGATGTTTACCAACTCCGGTTCTATAACATCGCGTATGTGTTGACACGTCTACTGCCAACTTCCATTCACTCATTCATTGATAATCGCGCAGCCGCGATGGTGAGGAAGAGGAGGAGGAGTGATCAAATAGGATAGTCCACTTGCACCATGCATCCCACTGATGGCCAATTATATATTTTGTCAGTCAATGATATGAAACAGGTTCCAAATGAGTGGGACTCTGGTGCTGTACTACCACGTATTTCGATTCACCGCTATTTCGCAGTTCCGTGTTTCATTGCGCATCAATATGGGATTCCTACTCGAGTGCTCTATGATCTGATCACGAGTTTGACATTCGCGCTGCTGTCCACCTCCGCATCCAGCTTCATCTTGCCCAAAGCAGCCATCGCAAGTTCGTGCCATTGAACTTGGGACTTTGTCATTGGCTTCCCGCGAAACTTCTGCCCCGAGATACTGCTTAGCTGATTCCGCAGAATCTTCATAGCCACGTTTGCTCTCGGGGTCAGGCGGTACTTGATCTTCCGGTCCACGATGGCCATGTCAGATATTAGCTATAGATTGCGTGTCACCACAGCCACAGTACGTCGCTTCCCACAAGAACCGACCTTGAAGTCACATTCACCACACAGCAGAAGGATGGCTAGATCATCCATTGGTCCGGTCTCCCAAGCATACAGTTTCTTGGAGTGCCTAAACCACTGTTAGCACAACCATCCACATCAACAGTTTTCCACATCGTACATCAGTGTGAAGTAAGCCAAGTAATTGGCGGCTAAGTCCTTCGGTTTTCTCCTGAAATTGACAGACGATGGGTGGAAGAAAGCTGTTTGGTTGTTTGAGAGGGTGCGCATTTGAAGTCCACTTGTAGGCTCGACGCAAAGAAGCTTTGGGTATAGGCCAGACAGCAGAGCAGCATTAATGATAGCGAGGTTGCCACTATTACTGTCCAGCTCAGGGGGCACCGTCACAAACCGGTTTTTGTTGCGCCCGAACCGAACACTGATACGAAGATAAGTCACTTGACCTAGCACCCGATATCAGGACTTTACCGGCTCAACTCCCTCACGAATCCCCTATCGACGTCGACGAAAGAGGAATCAGCAAGGTAACTTGGAAACCAACGTCAGAAAGATGAAGACGAATTGGGCGTGGGTTGACTAACCTTAAAAATTGCTGGCGCAGTTCTTCGATTTGTGAAAGGTTTTCGTGGCTGAGGAAATTCTTCCGACAGAATTTCCGGACGAATCCTGGGTTGGCAGATGCTCGGCGCCAACTTGCGAAAGCATTGTGAATTGTCAAGAAGTCCGAATTGTCTACATTTCTGCAGGTCGGACAGTTCCCAAGACAACAACAAGAAATAAATGACTGACCAATTCGAAATGCGTTCTTTGCACGATCAGCCTCTTCCTCAAGACCCAGAGGTGTGACGAATGGCGATTTAGAGTTCAGTGAGGCTGCGATCGTCAATGCAGGATCAAGACAACGAAAAACTACGGCAGTTAGGAGGAATTTTCCCAGGTGGACATCCGTGGGCAGTTTGCTCAGCAATCGTCCCATAGGAGTTATGTCTTCTGCGGGCGTCAAAGCTCGTACCTAGGTAAGGTCAGTTCTCAGCATGGAACCTAACGACACCATGTCAATACCTCGACAAGGGCTGCTATAGCCCTCTGAACGTTTATTGGTGTAGGTGGGTCCAGTGCACGGCAAAGGACATCTTCAATCGAGGTCCCGATCTTTACCTTCATAGTCTTTATGCGCAATGCAAGATCCGATAAGCTTAGCCTCATCATTTCTGGCAGCGGGTGTTCTGCAAGCTGTCCATATTTGTCAGAATATCATCCACTTCGAAGTATCTGTAAACACTCGCCAAGGTGTCGTGGCGCTGCTTGGTGAACAGATGGAAGCATACCCCGTTCTGAACTCGACCAGCACGCCCCCTTCGTTGCGCAGCATTGCTCTTGGCGACGAATGTCTCCACCAAGCGGCTCAACTGACGCTTCTCGTCGAACCTAAGTGTGCGTTAGCCTCGCGTTAATGCGGTAGTTGGACAAACAGACACACATCATCTCGCGTTGTTTCCCAGAGTCGATAACGCAGGTGATATCCGGAATTGTGATGCCTGTCTCCGCAATGTTCGTTGCTAACAGATGATAGTTATAAGCTTATGGCGTGAACGAGGGAACGTGCTGGACGGATACCGATGACTATCTTTCTTACCCCAGCTGGAGGTGTATCGAAGACAGCATTCTGGTTGTCGCTCGAAAGCGTAGAATGCAATGGATAGACTCGGAACCACGACTCGTCACCAAAGGAAGGATGTTCAGATAGTAGATCACCCAACCGGCGAATCTCGGCCAGACCAGGCATAAATATCAAGACCGCAGAAGAGTACGAGCATACTGATTTGTCCTCAAAACACAGGTGTTCAAGAAGCTGAATGATCAAATCATAAGGAATAACGCGCTCATCGAGGAGCTCGACGGTCCTCTCTGTCTGGAGGGAGTAGCGTTTTTCCAGCATGATCGGTGATTTCACGAGAACTTCGCATTCTACATGAGCTTCGTCTTCATCTTCGTCAATGAACGTTGGCTCGTCCCAATCTGTGCGGCTCTTGCTCTGGCAAAATTTATCACGCCCTTGGGAAAGAAAACATGAGGTTTCACAGACTGTCACCGTGAGGTACTCACGTCGTTTTGCATAAGGCGAATCTTCGCAGATCGACCAGCCGGTGCACTGAATGGCGTCCTCCAGATATAAGATGTCCACAGGGAAAGTACGACCTGGAACGTGAAGTACTGGACAGCCCCCGAAAAAGTTCGATATCTTGTCAGCGTCCACCGTTGCAGACATGAGAATAATCCTGGGTGGCGTTTCGTCAGCTGACATCGCAAGGCAAGCGGTAGCCTGCTCTGTAAGACTATTACCTTAGATCAGGACGCTGCGGTAACAGAGACTTCAGTACAACGAGGAGGAAGTCCGACTCGATGCTGCGTTCGTGAACCTCGTCAATAATTATGTGCTGACCGTTTCCCACTCAGTGACATAGGTTAACTTAAGAGTACAAACACACACCGTTATCTCATCGAAAGCCGTACCTTGACCACCACGGCCGGAGCCACCTTCCAACATTCTCAGCGCGATGCCGTTGGTGACGTAGGTCAGACGCGTGTTTTTTGTAGTATTGCTCTCCAAACGAATGGAGTATCCAACGAGGGAGCCCAGAGTACCCACTGCCCCTGGTGGATCACCTAGCTCCCTGGAGACCCGCTGCGCGAGCGAAACCGCAGAGATACGACGTGGTTCCGTGCAATAAATTTTACATGACCGTCCCCGCGATAGCTGATCCTCAAGGATGAAGGCAGGGACTTGGGTAGACTTTCCACTGAGAACCATAGTTAGCGACGACTATGAGTCCGTGGATCTCGCACTTACCACCCTGTTTCACCACAGAGCACGAGAATCTGCGAGTTTCCCAGCGTCGTAATTATCTCCTCGCGATACTTTGCTATGGGCAAGGAGTTGCGGTGGTTCTGGTAATTCTCAGCCATCAATTTACGAGGCAATGGGAACCGCACTGACCAACATTTCCTGATAAGCAGGTCTCATCTGGCGTGACCTGAAATCTGAGATGAGTTGCTCAGGACTGGCCTCAAAATTCCGCAGGAGAGTTCGGGTATGATAGGCATCCTTGACACCAAGAGCTGACTTGAGCAGCATCTCGCTCGCCTAGGCAGAAATAAGGCATTAATTCGTGAATGTAAGAACCAACCCACGCTTCGGGTAACATCGATCTTTTTCTCAACAATATTCCGCATCTTAGCCCAAACTTCCCGATTTACGCAGTCTTCCCTGAGCCTCCTATTTACCTCCAGTTCGTCCCATAAATTTCTGAAAACAGGCGGGAACAATCTAAAGAATGTGTTGCCGACAGGACTAATCATTGATCCGGCAGCAAAACCCTCGGTGGTAGGGAACGAAAGCGCATGGAGAGCGACCGTGGCAACGTATTGTTCTGCTTGTGACTCGTCGTGACAGGCAATATCTTCCATCTTCCACTCGTCCACTTTGCGACCTTCCCAGAGTACCCGAACACCAGCGCGCTTGGCCCGGCTCGCCCCTGAAAGGATGTCGAATGTGACTGCAGCGTACCGGTCGATCTTTGAAATGTATTCCATGAGTATGACTTTCGGAAGCTTCCCCACGCTTTGCTTCGGGAACGACATATCTTTGACACGAATTGTCGTCCCTTCAAAACCTTGAGTCTCAGACGGGATGGAGTCCAAGATTTCAAGTAACCCTCCGGAAGATTCATCATCCTCCTGGTCAAACACGTCTGACTGCGATTCTGGCTGCGAGGATGGGGTGGCAATAAGAGAAATGCTCTTGAGCTTAGGGCTCTTAGGCTGAGAGAGTTTTATGGATCCGCGTAACTTCGCCTGGAGGAATTGAAGATTCGCCTCGTCGCGTTTGGAACGATACATTCGTTCGGCATCCCTTTCATCAAAGAAATAGTGTGACTTCACGTTCCGCAGTTTTTCCTCGAAGAGAGTGGTAGCGTCGAATTTCTGGTCCTTGCGCAATGTTTTATTTGTCTCGAGGTCCACAAGTTGCATTTTGATTCGAGCATACTCCATATTTGGGTCTTCAGGTGCGGGAGAGCTGGGTTTCGATGACTGGGCACTCGTGTTGACGCTTGCTAATATGCTTTGATGATACGGCGTTTGGTCTACAAAAGTAGGATTATCGAAGGACGGAACAAACGCAGGGGCATTCGCATCCAGCTTTATTGGGGTTGGAGACCTGGATTCAACCGACTTCGCAGGATGTTCCTGAGTGAGAACAAGTGCCCTGGGTTTTCGTTTATTTTGTGATTTTAATACTTTATCGGGATCTTCGTCTGTGCGATGAGTGCCATCAACATCCACGAAGAAGTCACCAAGGTAATATTAGGCGCACTGATACTGAGCTCGTTGTCAGGGCAGTGAACAAAAAGCTAACAAAGTACGTGAGTATCCCGAGCAAGCGGGGCTAGGGACTGGACAGACCCATTCTAACGCTTCATCTAACTCTACGCCGTGTGTGGCACGCAAGCACTCCTCAACCCAATCCTCAGTGAAACCGAGCCTTCGCAAAACACCGTATGTTATTGCGAGGCGAGTTGCAGCTTTCTCTTCAGTTTGGTCGATGTAGCGCTGCGCTGCCAGGGGTACGAGGTAAGTTAAGCCGATCAAAAGCAAGACGCAATGAACGACCTTCGGAAGTCTCTTCTTGAAGCTGCAACTGTAGAACCTGATCAACGAGCGCAGGATCGACCTGTAAAGTGGTGAGGCTTTTGGAAGTACGCCTGTCAACTTCAATAGCCTGACATGCGGGGTCATCCAAAAAGGTGCGAAGATCAAGAAATTTGGTCAACACGCCTTAATTGCCCTTGATATTTCTTTTTCTATTTTCTCCTGAAATTTCTCGATCATATTCTGCAAGGACTGTTCTTCGGCTGCTTCAGCATCGAACTCATCCTGCGGCGGAGTGTCTTGAGCAGGAGCCTGAATAATGCTTGACACCTCGCCAGACGGCATGGTTTCACCCATCGAACCAGCTGAGGTAGGCGGTTCATTAGCTGGTGGTTCAGCCTCTTCCACCTGAACGACTTTCTTAGGTATCGATGTCGTTGCAAACCCACGAGCAACGGGCTTCAACTGTGTCTTCTTTTTCTTCGCCATCCTCACGTGGACCTTTGTGAACTGCCTGAAGAACGTTTGGGGATGGGAGGAATTTCTGGCCGGCTGCTGATCGGAATATGGACGGACGGACGGACTGGTTCTCCCAGTCACTTGAGACTAGTACACAGCCTATCTCCGAGTCAGATACACCAAGTCGATATCAAAGAGTTCAGGATATCAAATTGAAGTAAAGAGAAGGATCTGGACCCGTGCAAGTTAGACGTCCGTGCAGTTTTGAGTCGATCGGGGTCATAGACGTGAACAAACTGCAGCAGGGGGTCGTGACTGACTCCGGGGATTTGCAGTGAAAGATCCTGCTTAGCGACCGTGTGACGCTCGCAACATGGTATAAGGCGGTTGACTGGCTCACTTCTAAACAGATATTATAAGGACATATAATAAGTACGCGGGTCAACCACAAGGCTGTACAAGATGCAATTATTCTACAGATGTTTTACGTGCAACGGGGATGAGCGAGCAAAACAATATAACATTGGGACACCATAAATCACTCAACATCCGCCCCAGACCCAGCATCGTTGGCATATTCCACCTTCTTTTTGCCAGCCGCCTTCCCTCCAGTTTTGCGAGGCCGTGCTGACGCTCCCGCCTTGCGATTCTTCCCGCGGCTAGGTGCCGAACCACCTTCCTCTTCTTCTCCCTTATCCACACTCGCATTCCCCGTGTTAACAGTGTGTCCAAAGAAGTCGTCACCTTCGTCGTTCCAAAGGTCTCGGACCGCATCACGGCTGGCATTATCAAACCCGGTAGCGGGTTGTTTACCAGATTTTTTGGAGGAGGGGCCCGGCGCATTTGTGTTGTCAATGTTGGCCAGCTGCTCGTCGTTGAGTAGTAGTTGAACGATCTCGCTGGGTTTCGCAACATCTGTGAAATTTTTGTTCCCAACAACAATATCTTGCACCTGGTTCAGAGTTAGCAACTCGAGTCCAAATTTTTTTTGAGAGGCGATCGACTCACGTCTTTCTTAACGCGTGCCAGTTGGATGATGCGTTCGTCAATCGTACCCTTCGTAATGAGACGATAGACGGTCACTTGACGGGTCTGACCTAAACGATGCGCACGGTCCATGGCCTGGGCGTCATTGGACGGATTCCAATCATGATCGTAGAATACTACAGTATCTGCAGCGGTGAGGTTGATGCCAAGACCACCGGCACGAGTACTGAGCAAGAACACGAATATGTCCGGTCTAGAGAGGATGGTCAATGAGAAGAAGTGGAAATATGCAGAGCACTCACCTTGTCTGCCAGTCCATCACCATATCCCTCCGATCCTCAAGTTTCGAGGAACCATCCAGACGCAGGTACTTATATTGCCGGTAGATCAAATATTCCTCCATCAAATCCATCATCCGAGTCATCTGGAAGTAGATCAATACACGATGATCCCCTGCCTTGAGCTCTTGCAGCAGCGCATCCAAACGCGCGAGTTTGGCAGAATCGTAGATAAGCCTTTTCGCTTCCGGAATCTGCATGCTGGACGAAGGCAGTTGGTCTGAGGGAGAACCGCCAATCAACCCTCCAGACGGAATCATTGGGACGAGATCACGATAGAGGCTGCAAGCTTCTATTGACTCCCTGAGTTCGCGCGGAAGGCCATATATGGCTATTGATTCCATAGGTGCTTCAAGAACCCGAGTTTGATGGTCAACGAACGTACGGTCCGTGCATGTCATAGATATTGGTGGTGCAACCGCAGCGGGGATGAACCACCTGAGACCTGGTCTGCACAAACATGATTCCTGCCAAGCTGAAGAAGATATTTCGAGAAGACCAGAAGGGTTACGCAACCGATGCGACAGCAAGGCAAAGCGCGAGAACGAGGCATCAGATGCACCAAAGCTGGTGTCCCTGCGCAGAAAGGTGAAAGTCCAGTCCAGGTCCAAACCAGTGAGCCTACCTCAAAATCGCAGACTTCTCGACAATCTTGTTTTCTTCCTGTAGTTCTACTAGTCTGTTGCGCATGAATGACGACACTTGAAGACCGTGAACTTCTCCTGGAGTTCTGTTCAAGAGGCGCAAAAATGCGAAGGCGGGGGACCCTAGGGATGGCGGTAATTAATTTGTGTCGAAAAATTTTCGGGGACACTACCTTCAATCTCGTCGTACATCGACTTATATATCCGATCAGCAGACCATATATTGAAAACATTGCGCGCGCAGAGCCTGCGGGAGCGAAGTCCAGGTTTCTCGGATGGAATGTAGACTAGGCCAGCCTCCAAATAAAAGAGTTCGGGGATGCGATATTCGATTGGGTTTCGTGTTGAATAGGGCACGGAAATCATGTCACCTTCCCGATTGAGAGGCCCCGACCGACCGAAGTGGGCAAATGAGAACGGAGCTATGACATCTGCGCGCTCAAAAAGCTCTGGGTGATTGCAAACCTACGATTATTGTGAGCCCACAATCGCGCTGGACAGAAGTCAGGTCAATCACCGACCTTGCGGAATTGCATGACGAGGTTCATCAATGAACGAGCTGAGTCAGCGTCACCAATGTTGGCCGCCTTTTCGAGGAGGTCGGCAACAGAGACGTTGGCAAGCAGTGCGCGATACAATGCACGTTGCCTTGAGCTGAGATCCACATATATATCAATTTCAATCTATTCAGGGTTTGCGTTCATAATACTTCATTGAAAACCATCTGGTGGCATACCTTCTCGCTCAATTCATTCTGAACATGTCGCTTCACGCGACGAAGCATAAATGGTTTCAAAATCATGTGCAATCGCCGGAGTTGATGTTCGTTCAGCTTGCCCCCTTTATTCTCAGCAGCGTTTTCGATGTCTTTTGAGAACCATTCGTTGAACTCATCATGGGAATCGAAGAGACTCGGCATAATGAAGTGAAGGAGAGCCCAAAGTTCTGCCATCGTGTTCAGCGCGAGCAGAACATATGTAATCTACTACCGACCTTGCATAGAGTTCTGAATTGGCGTGCCAGTAAGGAGCAGACGGTTCCGGCACTGGAATCCTAAAAGGGTCTTCCAGCGTACACTAGACGCATTCTTAATGTTTTGAGCCTCGTCCAGAATCATATACTGCCATTTGACTCTTTGGAAGTATTGTTGATCTTGTGTTACCTGGGAGCGAGTGGACTCAGAAAGCACAAGAAGAGGGGGGATGTTCCCAAGCACTTACCAGCTGATAGCTCGTGATGAGGACATGGAATTGAGCGTCCTTGTCATAGCTAATTTCCTTTTTGCTCCAAAACTTCCGTAGAGTCGTTCGGTCTTTAACATTACCCCAGTAGGGCAGCGCTTTGAGACTGGGAACAAAGCGAGTGATTTCCTGTTGCCAATTGTGCAGCGTAGATGCAGGAGCAACGACTAGAAATGGACCCCATATATCATGCACCTCAGCGAGATACGCGAGCAGAGATATGGATTGCACAGTCTTGGGCGATAATTAGTATCTTATACAAATGGTCCAAATAATCACGTGGGGTTACCTTTCCAAGGCCCATCTCATCCGCAAGGATGCCGTTGATGCCTTGCTCGTACAGAGTTGCCAGCCAGTTAAGGCCTTTCAGTTGATACTCCTTCAATTGAGCCATGAGCATCCTAGGTTGCTTGATGGTTAACGGCCCAGTCAAGGATGTGGGGTTTTGGAAGTTCAACTCGTCGGAGTCGACTAAAAGACGGTTCAGGATGTAAGACACAGAGTGGGCGAAATGCTTACGATCCAAGAGAGAGGCACCAGAAGTGCCAGATTCATTGTCATCACGAATGTGCGCTTGAGCCTTCGCCAATTTCAAAGCCTCGTTGGTCTTGCGTTCAAGTGCAGCCTGGGTGTCAAATTGCTGAGCCCGCTGCCTGGCAAGCGCGATTGCCTCTTGGGCATTATGACGGGCATGACGATGAAGATTAGTCTGGTCCTCTGAAGTGGATTTGCCAGTCAGGCGAATTAGGATAGAAAATCTTGACTAATCACCGTCATCAAAGTCGATTTCACGTAGCATAGTTGGATCAATGTCCACCAAATCTGCGCCGGCAGGGGCTGCTGACTCATCCGATGCTTCCCCTTGAACCTCAGCAGCTGGAGTTCCAAGAGGATGAGCAGTTGAACCACCCTCGGGTGACGTGAGCACGTACTTTTCAGCTTGTTGCCCACAAAGTGACTGTAAAGCTCGGTTTGGCTGATAAGGAACTCAAGTTTCCTTGCCTGACGTGCTGCCTCCCGCTTCTCTTCCTCAATCTTGGCTCGGTCGGTCGCCTCCTTTTGCTCGCGTTTGCGCACCTCTCTCTCTTCGCGCTCGTTCTTCTTCCAGAACACAAGCATTTCACGCATCAGACGCTTCGCTTTCGCTTGAACGTCCTTATTGGCTTTCGCCGTGCGCGTGAACGGTCGGCGGGCTTGCATGGAGGAAAGCATGGCAAGCCGCTTGAGTTGACTCTGCCTTGCCTGATAACCCATGGCCGCATACTTATATACCTGGAAAACATTCAGAATCATTATTCGCGTGTGACACAGTGTGCGCACCTTGGCAACGTCCCTTCTAGCAATGTTGGTCCAAACTTTCCTCTGTGCTTCCTCCAGAGATTTGAGGCGTTTAGCCATGGCGGTATCGTCTACCTTTTTCGCTCGTCTAAGAGGCGGCACGACCTCGTCAAGCTCATAGACAACTGTCGAAGTGGTGGCCAAAGCAGGCGATGCTGGCCGCGAAGCAGATGGTGTGGCATCGCCAGCGACCGAACCAGCAACTGAGCCTACACCAAGCTGACCAGTAGCATCTGGATGAAGTCCATCAAGTTTCTTCTTCGCAGCCGCCTTCTTGCGACCTTTCGGAGTGAGCGACGAAGTAGCCGTGCTCTCGAGGCTCGGTTCTCTGAGCTGCGGAACCTTGCCTTTTCCCTTCGCCTTCGAAGCTTTGACGGGAGACGCCGATGCCTGGTTGACTGCACGTTCAAACTCGTCCGCGATGGCCGACGCGTCCTTGTCTATTTTCCTCTTCTTATTGGCTGGCTTCTCTTTTCTGACCGCCGGGGTCGGGATCTCAAGATCGCTACTCGCATCTGACACTGCACCATTTGCAGGACGTTTGAGTGGATCTTTGCGTCTGTTCTTCGGCCGTGAGCCGAGAAGTGACTCTTCCAATTCCCGGGCAGCATCCTCTGCGCCAGCGTTAAAGGATCTGCCCCGTGGGTCGCAATCGTATTCGTGTGAATCGCCTGCATAATCGACCAGGGCGGCATCTAGAGGAGGAGATGGATGGAGAGTGGACAAGAGATCCTCATCTACAGACACGCGATGCATCGGGGGCGAAGGAGGGGGAGGCATCCGTGCGATACGCGACACGTAATGTCTTGACAGTGCAACTGCAGTCGTGGAGTTGCGCTCCTAAAGAAATTGTGAGAAATAACCCATTTCCCGAAGAAATGTCAGAAGATGCTCACCAGGACGCTGGCCTCGAACCACGACTCGACCTGACGTTGGCGCTTGTGCGTCTCGATCATATAGTCACCGAGCTCTCCAATCCACACATCCTCACAGTCTGACAGGTCTGAGGACAGGAGACGACGCTCTTCCTCAGTCTGGTGGAATTCAGCAACAGCAAGGAATACGTCAGGCCCATCCGCAGGGGAAGTTTCTTGACGAACAGCCTTAGAGCGAGGGGGGTTTCTCCGAAGCCCAGGCTATTCATTATCAAAGGCATTCCATGATTTTTGTCCTGTCCCCACATAAAAACAAATGAACGTACGCGTTTCGTACTGGGAGGTTGATAGTCTGGGTCATCATTTACTGTCTTTCTCCGTTTCTTGGCAGTATGTTCATTTTCGCCTTCTTTATAATAAGCGCTGGAAGAACTTTCGAGCGGCTCTAGGGGACCAGAAGGGATGACATCACGCTCGCGTTGAGAGTAATAGTTTCCACCTGGACCCAACGGAAAGATGTCACCCTGGACGTAGTTGCCTGAATAAGGGTCCCATCCACCTGCACCCTGATAAGAGACGGGCTGGTACGTATAACCGCGAGGGGGAGGTGGCTGTTCTCCGAGCGGGCTCTGGCTCCGGTGGTGTGTTCGGGCGTGGGCAGGAGACATGGTAGCAGGATTAGAGATAGACAACATATCTGCCAGTGACGTATCGATGCCCGAGCCATGAGAAGGCCTGGGATTGGCACTACGGAGGGGAGGTGGTTCGTCGTTGAGAATTCGGCTAAGTGACATGTCTGATGGTGGTGGTGAGAAGCAAGAGGGGATGATGCGGAATGAAAAAATTGTTGGTTCTGGCACTGTATCTACTACAGGATCGGGATGCCTGCGGGTCGTGGGACCTTGAGGGATAAAGAGAAGAAGGCTGTCTCAGCTAGTTTAGTAGTAGTTCTGATTTCGCCGTGGAAGGAGTTTCGTGGAGGCTGAGGGAGGGTTGTTGTTGTCGGTAGCGATTTTGTAGTGAGAAAGGGTGTAGTTCGCTGTTGACGACGACGTGTTCGTTGCTGTGCTGATTTCCAGGAGGTTTAAGGGATTGAGATAGCGGGAAATTAGCAGACTTGACGTGGTCACATTTCGTTCTGTTGGATTTAGCTCGCATTGGTACACTTCCAAATTTGGAACTCGGTCAACGCCGTTCCTTCCTTCGCTCTTCTTGGCGGACGAGCCCACAACTTGAAGCCAAAGTAAGATACCACACTGTTCCCCGACAAATCCTACAAGCAAGTCAGCAACGCTTGTACTGCTTGCGATTGAAAGAGTTGTTCTGATCTACTTGAATATCACCAGTACCAGCTTACTGCAATTTCTCAAGCATCATCGTCAACTTCTCGCCGCGGGCGGTTTTCTTATTACTTAATACTTTTATCTTCACTTACGCCACGTGACTCCCTTACAACAGGCTCAAAACTCAGACTGATCTCCCGATGTGGTGGGGGCCTCATAATAACATACTATTGTATTGCTCAAGCAACAATGCTAGGTATTACCCATCCAGTTCCGTTTCATGGCTCATCGGGGTACAACATCAGCTCTGGACGCACTTTATCATCAAATTCCTCGGCCGTCAGAAATCCAAGAGTCACAGTTGCCTCCTTCAAAGTAATTCCCTCTTTGTGAGCCTTCTTTGCACATTTGGCGACGTCTGTAACATCCTGATCAGTAAAGGCGGCGCGGAATTAAAAATGGAATACTTGCTATCATAACCAAGGTGACTGTTGAGGATGGTAGCCAACATCAAACTCTCGTTCAACAGATGGTTGATACGTTTCTCGTTGGCTTGGATTCCGTTCACGCAGTTCTTCGTAAACGACCGCGATGCTAAAATCCGCTGTAAGAATCTGCGCTAGATGCAGATTGAATGAAACTAACCGTCGGAGAGGAGGCGTATGCTCTGCAGCACGTTTTTGATCATGACCGGTTTGAAGACGTTCAGCTAGTAAAGAGTACCAAGTCAACGACCTAACAACTCTCAGAACCAATCCAAAATTATGCACCTCGAATTGACCGCTGGCACCAGCCACACTCACAGCGGTCTGATTGCCCATGACCTGGGCAGCGACCATCGTGGTTGCCTCACACTGCGTCGGATTAACCTTTCCAGGCATGATACTACTACCTGGTTCGTTTTCGGGAAGGCTAAGCTCACCAAACCCGCAACGAGGACCAGAACCGAGGAAGCGAATATCGTTGGCGATCTTCATTAACGAACAAGCAATAACATTGAGGGCGCCGTGAGCCTCGACAAGAGCATCATGGCTAGCAAGCGCCTCGAACTAGAGTGGAACAATAACAATATCAGTCTAACTGCCTGAGCAACTGACCAGGCAACTTGCCTTGTTGGGCGCAGTCTTGAATTCCAAACCAGTAATCTTCGAAATTTCGGCTGCAACCTTGACGTCAAAGCCTTTCTTGGTATTCAAGCCCTGTTAAATGAGTTAAGCAAGAACAGAATGTACGATAAAGTCGTTCCCACAGTCCCAACAGCGGTACCACCTTGAGCTAGGAGGCTCAAGCGAGGAATAACGTTTTTCACGCGCTCAATACCGTTGTCGATTTGCTGTACATAACCACTGAATTCCTGGCCGAGAGTAAGGGGAGTGGCATCCTGCGAGCAATTCCAATTCATAGCTGGAATCTAAATTGAAACCAACACTGAAACGCCCACACCTGCAAATGCGTACGTCCAATCTTGATAATGTCTTTGAATGTATCAACCTTTGCTTGTAGGGCATCTTTGAGCTCCACGAGAGCAGGCAGCAGGGAGTGGTGGATCTCAGTGACGGCTGCAACGTGCATCGCAGTCGGGAAACTGGGCATTCTCCAATTAGCTTAGAAGAAAATAACAAGCAGAGAAACTTGCGTGTCGTTACTGCTCTGACTCATGTTTACATGGTCATTGGGATGAACAGGTATCTTTGAGCCCAATTCACCGCCGAGCAGTTCGATAGCGCGATTGGAGATGACCTTGGATAGCGCTCTGAAAATGATCTCGCGCGGATCCTGATATATTCTCACCTCATTGACGTTCATGTTACTCTGAGTTCCGCTTCCAGTTTGGAAAACAACCAGAGGAAAGTGGTCGATGAGCTTGCCGGAAATGACCTATAGCGAAGTGAACGACTGAGAACCACCGGGAGCAAGACACCTTACCTCGTCTGCTGCTTTCTGGATAGCTTCTCCGATTTTCGGGTCCATACCATAGTCAATGTTGACGATCGATGCAGCCTTTTTCAATACACCGAATGCCTTGATCAGAGGAGGTGGGAGTCTCTCTGTGGGACCTCCGATGTCAAAATTCTGCAGTGAACTAAAGTATTGAATGAGCACAAGGCGTGTGCCATCAAACCCTTCTTAGCGTACCGTTGTGTTTGGGCCCCCCAATAACGATCGGCCGGGACCTGCAGGTCCCCGAAAGTGTCGCGTTCTTGTCGGAATGACTGTGACTGAGGAGTGAATACGTAAAAATTGTGAGCACGAAACACATACCATTGCTCGGGTGGAGATCGAAAAGCGTCTGTGCTGAGGCTTCACATGAAGTACCTGTTCCGACATTTAAAGATAAGAAATCCAGACAAAAAATCACGTGAGACAAGCATACGCACTGTAGGAGGAACTCGGATGCCAGCAACCATAGTCAGAAGAGTCTAGGGAGATGCAAAAAACAAAACAAAAAAACTGGCAGAAGGGTATACTTAAGTTATGTAGAAGTTGGCAGCTGTGAGTTGAAGAGCGCGACGGAGCAACCAAGTCTTACGTACGGCTCAGGCGGCTACTTTCCGAAATCATCCGTCTATAACACCCACACCCAGCACGATGTGGGTTTCATTGTGCTCTACAGTAGCTCAGCGTCAGTCATCGCGGCCGCCTTTCCGCAGATTCAAACATTCGCCTTGACATTCCCACCTTCCCTCGACAAGCGTGACGTTCTAGGTACAGCGTTCTATCATATACAGCAGTGAGGCTTTCCGAGCAGATCCATAGTAATGCGGGTATATGCTAACTTGACGCAGCAGCAACGTTTGTGGGTACATGTGAGTTCTCTTCAGCCTACACGCACGAAGTGATCAAACAACTCAGGACGAGCTCAAAGTTTGGCAACGGAAACGGATGAGGAATATCCACGTGATTATTGCAAGGTAAATACGCACCATAGCCCGCAAGTCTAAGCATTACCCTGACGTGGCATCTCTTGTTCACCTCCATCATAGCATCCCTGTAATTGCTGGAATTTTCTGCTTGCACTATAAAGACATGTCGTCGGTGGCATCTCAGGTGGTTCTCCACCCTTATGTCTCTCAGGCGCTTAGATATGGCGGAACAAATGTAGGAAGAGACAAGGTATGGTTGAATTCAAAATTGGAAGTGTGAGGGACTCATCCTGCGCACTAGCTTTACCGCACTGTTCAATACCTTTCTCGTTTCCTTGCTTGGTTCTTCTTATCTCGGGGTGACAAAGTGCAGACTGTTCGATGGAGCGCGCTGAAGAATCATCTCGCGCTTGGTCGCAAGCGTGAGTGCAATTACATCATCCATTTAGGGTGTCTCGAGGCTAAATTGACCGACAGTCATGCGCCTTGGAAAGCCTATCGAGCATCTACAGGCCGCTCTTCGCGCTGCCCAGTCTACGGGTGAATTAGGAGAACAACTCATGACGATCGGTCGACAACTCGCATACTTCGGGTATCTCGCCTACGATGCAATAGTTTGGGTGAGCATTCATCACTTGGAGTCACATAGAGGTTGACGGTGCCTTTCCATTACATAGGCTAATGCAGTGAAAGTCATCAACCTTAAGACTTCCACCAGCCAGAGAGTTACGAAAATCTCAAATCAATTTTGGTTGTCCGGAATTCTGTTGAGCGTCATGCATGCTTTACTGAAGGTAAAAATATGCCTTGAAAAAAGGTTTCTTAATCTAAAAGGTCGAATTTCAGGCTGGTCGTCTCGCTCAAGAGGCGAAGAAACTGCGTGCTTCAGAATCGTGGGGCGAGAAAGACCTCGGTGACGAGGCGCAACGTGAAGTGAAGCAGCTTGCCCTTGAAAAGTCCGCACTACAGTCCTTTTGTCCGTGGGCTCGGCCTGACCAACATTTCAGAATGCTGGTGGATACTCGTTACCAATTCATTATCGATATCCTGGACATCTGGATACCAGCTTCCAACCTTGGCCTTGTAAATGTGAACGACGGCGTTGTCGGCTTCGCGGGGTTAGTGACAATGGCATGTATTGATGTGCTCGTCATACTGAGACAACCTTATTCTCAGATTCATCTCCTCTGTCATGGGTATGCGTGCACAGTGGAATGCAGTGAATGACTCGAAGTGAAACAGCCTATTTCAAGCGTTGAATGATGAGAAACACTAGCCTACATACGCGTGGATGGGCTACCATCGTTTCATGTACAGATGATTTCTATTAGCGTGTCTCCTGCAATATAGCTTGTTCTTTGATGTATTGTTGTCTGATCGTTGAACAAGATGATATTTTATCCGACTGTCTGCGTGTTCTTATAGAGCTAAATTGAAACCCTTGAGTGACTGTGAAAGAGAGAGCTCCGTTTTCATGGCGATGAGCGTGGGGTGTCCATGTTTTTGTCTCTGAGACGAAGATATTCCTTGCGCACTGTTTGCATGGCGTCTGGACCAGTACTATGGCACATTTTTACGTTGTCGTAGGGGCTGGCAGCTAAAATTGAAGAGACGCACTATTGAAGCATACACTCTTGCAGCAACTTGTACTTGCCTCTACAAGCCCAAGCAACAGAGAGTGTCCGCCCTTTGGCACATTGTGCGAATTCTGTGAAGGGTGAATGGGGTGAAAAATGGAGCTTTGGCACGAAAGGACCTTTGACTGCTGAGTCACACTCCTTCAAGGCGTGTGCTTTTGTGGTCTTTAGGAGGGTATCCTCCTCCCTTCGAGAGAGGGCATTCATTTGAAACGGTCGTGAGGTCAATGAGGTCCGAAAATCTACGTGATGACCTGACTTTGTTTGGATCAGAGGCTCTTGCCAAACAACTTCCATTTCAGGAACAGTAAATCTTTAGGGAGTTCCTTAGTAGCGCTCTTCTCATTCTCTATCACCTTAGTCACCGTGTTGTGCTTTCCATTGGAGATGGCGACTCAAGTTCTTTTCAAGCCCTCCTTCCGTCATGTAGCGGTCTATCGGTCTCGGAGCCAAATCCGTTGTTTGGCCACACCTTCCACTTCTGCCTCTAGCCACAAAGTTAAAACCAGCTTCAGCGACGTCCTTGCTGACGGACCCTCACTAAATGACTTCATTTCAGGTGGGCCCGCACAAAGAGTGGTGCTAGGTAACACGAAAGGGTATGTGCCCCGAAACTATGAATTGAAATCGCTTGACATTCCCAGTCCTCGCCTCCCAGACTTCCTTAAGACGAAAATACCGTCCGGAACATCTTTCAACGGAATCAAGAAGGATTTGAGAGGACTTAATCTTCACACTGTATGTGAGGAGGCTCGTTGTCCAAACATTGGAGACTGTTGGGGAGGTAAGGAAGGTGTATCGGAGGAGGAAGGCCGACGAGCCGCTACTGCGACCATCATGGTAATCGTCATCGGACATCCATTATCCTTGCTTGCTTACATGATGATCAGTTGATGGGTGACACATGTACCCGCGGTTGTCGGTTTTGTTCCGTGAAGACGTCTCGAGCTCCTCCCCCACTGGACCCTCACGAACCAGAGAACACAGCAGAGGCTATCTCTAGATGGGGAGTTGGATATATCGTACTCACAAGTGTAGATAGAGATGGTACGCCGTTTAGCTAAGCTACTCGGATCTCCCCTCATAATAATCAACCTAGACCTCGTCGACGGAGGTGCTCACCATTTCGCTGAAACCATCAGGAAGATTAAGCAAAAGTGAGTCAACCACCCTTTTGGAGTTCTAAGCACTAAGAGGTGCTCAGGGCTCCGAATATCCTAGTCGAAGCGTTGACAGGTGACTTTGCTGGCTCATTGGAGCATACCTCTCTTGTCGCAAAGTCCGGCTTGGACGTTTATGCACACAATATCGAAACCGTCGAAGCACTCACGCCCTATGTACGAGATCGTCGGGCGACTTTTCGACAAAGCTTGAAGGTGCTTGAGCATGCGAAGAAGGAGGGTGTTCGGATCACTAAATCAAGTATCATGCTTGGTGTCGGAGAGAATGAGGAGCAGGTAATCGACGCCCTGCGAGGTCAGTTCATTGACTACAATTTCTTAATTAATCTAACCTCCGTCTCGCTAGAACTGCGGAAGGTTGATGTCGATGTCGTCACTTTCGGCCAATACATGCGACCCACGAAACGCCACATGAAGGTTGACCGATACGTTGAACCGGCAGAATTTGATCGGTGGAAGCTGGTTGCTGAGAATATGGGCTTCCTGTACGTGGCCAGTGGGCCTCTGGTACGAAGTAGCTACAAGGTAAGCTCAAAGAGATGGCCCGGAATCAAACTAATCGCATTTTACCATGCAGGCCGGAGAATACTTCATCGAGAACGTCTTGAAAGGCAAAGCAACAGAGAAACGGACGAACAAGCTGATTGCTGACGAGGTAGCAGCCTCTCACCAGACCCAGATATAATACTTAGCCTGATATCTACCAATAGTTGACATGCTGCCTTAATAGATTTTGCGTGATTCCTTCTTCATCTTTGATGCTGTATCAGATCACTAGATCTCGCTTTGCATTTTCCCTCCTTCTGGCATACATTAGTGTTGCCGCGGCTCCAGGAGCTGTCACGAGCTGATGACCATGCGAGCAATGTACAGTGACTCCATAAACTGTTGCAATATTTCGCCTAAATGCAATATGCAAGGCATATCACAAAAGGGCGTGAGAATCTTGCTTAGCTCTGGTGGCTACAAATTGGTCCCTGGGTCATGTGATTTGCTTCAGGGGCTGTGGAGATATGTCAATATATATATATATAGTGATACCATTGCAACAGTTTATGTACTCTTAGCTTGAGAGGTGGAATTTCAATGAAATGAAGGGATAGCTGCAGTTGGTGCTACACACAAATATACACATATAAATACTATGTTTGAGTTTGAAAAAGTCCACACACCTCTTTCCTTTCAACCACAATCATCATGCAATCCCTGGAAACCTGAAACCCCAATTCGTCTGATATACTTTAACAATTTTATATCTTCCAGACTCTTCAGTATATAAACCTGCCTTTACTCTGTAATATTTCCTTAGTTCAAATATTGACTAAATCCTGTTCTATCCTCTGAAGTCTCTGCTTCACTCTGAACCTCTCTCAGTTCTTAAGTTGAGCTTAGGATTGTCTTCTGAACCTTTGCCTCAAAATTAAGGGACAGAACTCATACAGGGGTGCAGCACATAAGCTGAAGCCAAAGTCCCTTGCCCCTATTCACACTGTACATGTGACCACACCACATGGACCAACCCTAATCTTAGGAGAGGGGTGTCAGACAGATGAATAAGCAAGTAGACTGCCCGACATGTCTTCTTACGTACAGTCTACACTCTAGGTTTGCTCTGCTGCACCTAGACTACATAATTAAGATTGTGCTGGGTTTGAATTGGTTCTGCATTTGGAAGTGAATCACGTGTGCTCTAAAATTAACACTACCACTCAGAGACATGTCGCCCCTCACACGAACAGCGGCGGTGTGAAGGAGCTTGCAAAATACCAAAAATACGCACTGATACCCGAAGTATGCGTCGCATATCAGGCTCCTTCATGGCCTAACCACCCCTCTCACACCTCGCCCGTTCACTTATTGACTAGCTTTAACCCGTTGTGGCTTTGCCACAAAGGTGTTCAAACTAGTATTGATAGATATGCTTCACGGTTGGGGTCATCTCTCAGTCTTGTAGAATCTCTGACCTGTGATCTCAGTTACAAAGTGGGCCATGACAAGTTAGCACGTAAACCATCACGATAAATGATTTCTAGAGGCATTCTGCACGTATCATAGCTTGGAAGCCACGGCAGCTTGCCAATTAACGCGCTCAACCTAAGAGAACTCATCAATGGAGGTCGATACAGACTACGAAGCGCTTACCATTTCGGGTACAAGTTGGTCGATCGATCGAACACCGAGGGACTCCATGCCAAACTTGATTTCGCGTTGCAAGATGCGCACCAGGTGGATGACGCCTGCCTCGCCGTATGCCTAGAGAAACGTCAACTGGACCACACTCGAACGAAGCATTCAGACGCACACTTTGCGCGTAGAGGAAAGCACGGCCGAGCCCAACCGTCTTTGCGCCGAGACAGAGAGCTTTGAGCACATCTAGGGGACACTTGTGAAATCAAAACAACGAAGCCAACGGTTTGCGCACTGACCAGTTCCACGGCGAACTCCACCGTCGATGTAGACTGAACGTGTTCCTGAAGTAGTTGAAAAAACAAGATACATTGCAGCGCACCTTCCGTCTTGTCAAACACGTCAGGGCGTTCCTTGCGAAGCTTGTGCAATACTTCCACAGGAGGGAGCGAGCTACAACACAAGGGTGAGTTAAGATTTGCTACAGTCGGTTCGGCTGCTCACTATTCTAGCTGGCGACCTGGATGAGTGATACATGAGTAACTCCGTATTCCTAGACCAAGAGCCTACCACCGTGGTTCGACAAAACAATGCCTTCGCAACCAGCTTCGGCAGCGAGAACGGCATCCTTAAGGCAATTAGACAATAACAATATTAACTGTGATACCCAAAAGAGTCTCACCGCAACGCATTGAATCCCTACAGTATTTGTCAGTGCATGTTGAAAGCGAATCTTCAAAAGAGCTGTACCTTTGATGACGATCGGCAACTTCGTGATGCTTCGTATCCATGGTATGGTCTAATGCAGAACATATGGTCAGCTGGGTGAGGTAGAATGGTTGGGAGCGAATCACTCTTTCCCATGTCATGTCAACGTCGTTGTTGATAATGAGTCCGCCAGCAGTGCCTAGTATTTCGGTCTCTCCTTGCTCTGGTTGGGAGTTGCGTCCATGATTGGGCCCCTGGCTCTCAAAGTCCTCTAGGTAGTGAGGTGCACGGGTATCCAACTCGCGGTTCGAAGGAACGAGTGCATCCACAGTGAGGAAGATTGCTTTGTAACCCAGCGCCTCGACTTCTCTTATGCGTTTGGCGGCAGTTTTATCATTCTTGTGTTTGTACAGCTGGAAAAAGATGGGTTGTTCAGGCGACCCTCGGGCAGAAGCAATCCGGCCATATGACAGCGAAGCATTGGTAGAAACCATCTGGATAATACTAGTCTTGTAGGCGCCGCGTGTGAGATTGACTTCTCCCAGAGGATGACCCAATCGAGCCAATGCCGAGCCACTGATGTAGACTGGTATTGACGTTTTGTAGCCAAGCATGGTCGTTGAGGTGTCACAGCCTGAGATGGCTCTCATGACTCTAGGGTGGAAGAAGAAACGACTGAACGCGCGGGCATTCTCGATGTGTGCTTTGACACGCCATCAGTAGATGGGTAGGGGCTGGCACGGAGCACGACATACTTATGGAGTCGTCTGCGGCAGACGCGTAGTATGCCATAGCTTTGTATGGAAGAATTTTCTTCGCGGTTTCCTCCATGTCCCGGACATTGATGATCCTGCTTAGTGGAGGCTTATTCTTTCCGGCTTCCTCCACTCGCAGCTGATCCTTGGTCTTGACTTTGTTGTCCTTTGCCTGACTCAGTTCACGTATAGAGGCTTCGTCAAGTCCGCCAAGGTGCTTTTCGGGAGCAATGTTCTTGTCGAGGGCATCTGAAGGATGGATTGGTACATACGCAGCGGTTGCGTCCTGTCCGCCGAAATCTACGATTACTTGGGGTCCCCCAGGATGGTCCTACAGGAAGTGAACACACAACGCGGGAAGATACATGAGAAACCCACAAAAAGAAAGTCTGTCACATCGTAGACCTTGTTTCTTATGATGACCCAACACGAACTGTTCGAGTTTGGCAAAGCCTGAGTGAGAGTTCGAGCTATAAGAATATGGTACGTACGCAGTAGTCTTGTGTGCAGAAACCTGAGCGAGAGTGTAGGTTGGCATAGTGAACAGACAATCTGCGATGGAAAGTGCGGGGAGGCGCGTTTCCCTTGGATATTTAAAGTTGAGCTATCTCGGTCCCCGGATGCAATCAACCGAAAACCGTCCAAGTACCCAGCCAACGTCATTCGGGCGTTTAAAAAAATCAAACATGCACATTCAAAGTCGTACGGGATACAAAGGCGAGCACGAGTCTGTAACTTGAATGAAGACATAACATATATGTCAGAGTGACAGTGGACAATATTGAGTGGAATGGCCCAGGGGGAACACATACTCAGTGCACGGAAAGACCTAGGTTAGGTCAGTATGTTGGTCATGTGACGTCGCGTTGTTTGGTTCAATTTGACCTTTATTGTATGTTGCACTCGAACCACGACGAAGCCGTCCCGCACCACTTTTCATCTTACTGTCACCACTGGCAGGCCCAATGAGCCCAGTTCCGGGAAGAGAAGCTCTCGAGGCTATGAAACGTGTAGATATACAGAAACTATGCAAAGTAAGTCGATTCTCGCCCCTTCGATCTGGCACACAGATCCCATGTGACAATATTCTTAGGACTATGGCGTAAAGGCAAACCTTAAGACCGAGGCTCTTATCGATCTTCTCCTTGATGCCTCTCAGTAAGTTTGCCCTCGTTCCTTGCACAGCGGCGCCCTTTAACGTATCCAAGGCCGCAACCATCGCGGCCCAACCCTACACAACCACCACAACGACCCCCTTCCACCAGAATCCCAAGCTTTGCCGGAGCCAGACGAAGGGACAAGTCTACTAGCTCAGTCATTATCCATAGCTCCGATGACGAAGCAGATGAACCGAGCTCCCAACAACTTCCGCCGGTCCAATCCCCAGTTCCACAGCCACCCGGAACAAGAAAAGCCAGACAAACTCAGTATAGACTTGGTGTTGGACGCCCAATAATAGCAGGCGGATCTGGCGCTCGTGCCATTACGAAGTCTGTCAGTGTTTCCCGGACGGCAAAGAGGGCGAAAAGTAGCAGAACCATTCAACCGTCAGAAGCAACGATCACAGAGGGTAGGGCCGAACTTTTTGTACGCTCCACTAGTTCTGAAGTTTCATAGAGCCGGAATTGGAGGGGAATGCGAACGGATATTCATGTTCATGTAAGCCCCTTCTAGAACGCTGCGAGGAAAGGGTAGCTGAATTTATGCCTGTGACAGCGGTTTCCAAGAAGACTTTGGAGCAGGTTAGCAGCTTACCGCAACCGACCGCGTTGTCCCAGGCCGGACCTTCAAGCAAGCCTGTAGAGATAGTGATTGCCGAGGCTGTAAGTGATGCAATATTGCATGGCTACTCTTACTGAGCCGCTCTATAGCTCGCTCCTGTTCAGTACGAGTTGGATTCTCATAAGGCACAGCTCAACGACTTGAAGCAGAAGGTCTCTTCTGTGATCGGGTCGTTCGAGGCAAAGATCCGGCATCTTACCTCGGAGATCGAAAGTCTACGTACTCAAGCAAGAAACTCACCGGCAGACTCCCATGATATTTCAATGACAGTGCAGCACCATCTAGTACGAATACCTGAACCACCTTCAACACCGAAGCGTGTTCGAAGTCCATACCGCCCATCATTTGCGTACGTTGACACACAATATAATTTATGTCTGCATCTGACACGGATGTAGTGCTCCGATCACTGAGAAACTTGGAGATTCTGAACTTTCGAGCGGCTCGTCTAACCCTGATGTGCTCATACCCTCTGAGTCGCAATTAGCCAATGACATGGAGCAGTTCGGTCAATCCGGTTCCCTCCTCCCTGGCTTCCCGCACTCAACGCTTGGTAAACACCCACGAGATTCGACCTCAAGCAGCGTCACAGAAATGTTCGAGTCAGGGCATGAAGAGGGGTTGAATGAGGCGGAGCTTGAGAACAAGGTCGGTCGACCAGCTCAAAAGCGTGTGAAACTTCATGGAGCGGAGGATAAGGGTAAAGGCTCGTCGTCTTCTCCGGGGGCCCCACGAATACAACCCCCTGATCCCTCGGAACGACCTCACGGCCCAAGTTTTCCCATCTTTTCTGGACGGGAAGAAGATCCCCTGCCTCCGATTGAACACCATCCGAACTTCTATGGCCCCACTTCTCCTCAGCTTATGAGTGCACCGGCAACGAGTTCCGCCAACAACGCGGAGAATCAGAATCCATTCAGTTTTAGCTTCTTGCCGATCGCGTCGACGCCCGCTCAAGCTGTGTATCCTCTCACTATGGGAACCTTCCCATATCCAGAGCCTCCCACGTCACCTTCGCCTGCAGTCAACGTTGATCGACCGGGTAGTCGTCACTCGGACCGTTTTGGAACATTCGGTGCTCCTCGATCGAGTTCAAGGGCAAGTGGGCGTGCTGCCTCAGGCGGGTCTCAGCCGCGCGGAGAAGCTAGTGGATCAGGTGGACTTCATAGAGTTCCCTCGAGCAATGAGATCGCATCGGGTCTCGGTTTGACAGCCATCAAAACATCGGCAACTGAACAAGGCACACCTGCCCCTCCTGCAAAGCGCACAATGTATGGGACGGAATTAGAGGGAGATACGAGATTCGGAGACTTTGGGGTCGAAGGGGTTGCGTCTGGGTTCTGGGCGGGAGGAAGGTTCTAAACTCGCGGACTTCGTTGGATGCTATCGTCATCTCTTGATTCCTTCCAGTACTTTTTCGATTAATTCCAGGCTTGCGATATTGCCTGTCTTTTTTATCTCTTCGTGGTTGTTTCAATAGCCAACTTTCAGATTGTACCTTCTCCTGTACCACATCATCGTGAACTCCAAGTATGTCGCAATGCAAAATTACCAAGCGTAACTTTTGCGAAGTCAATGGGGTAGTACTTTAGAAGATATAAACTCCAGCCTCCATAAATAAGTGCGTAACTTCCTGTCCGTTTGAGAGAGGGTATACATGATCTAGCCGCAACGCTCCTCATCCCTGATGTCAAGAACTCCATCGAAGATCCCTTAGATTGAAGGAACGAAAGACTGGATTTCCTCATATAGGAGCTCTGGAAGATACTGTCAGATCAGCATACTTTGGCGAGGCCGTGGCTGCCCACCTTTCAGTTCGACTTTGGTGAGGTCGTCTTTGTACTCTGTGTAAGGAACGTGAGTATGGAAAACCCAAAGGAAGTTTATGTAACGTTGATGGCTCACGGTCGAAGTCGAAATAATCAGGATCCAAAGATGCAACGACCGGTTCATCCTGAGGATCATGCTGAAACAATCCGTCCGTGACCGCAACATGAATGATGACATGTGAGACCCACGTATGCCGCAAGGTAAGGATGGTCCAGAGCTTCATCCACGGTAAGCCGCTTCTTCGGATCGAATGTCTATCAGACAGTCATAGGTTTTAGTAGTCCGCACCTCAGGGGATCATACGAGTGAAGTCATTTTACCAATGTTTTATGCAGGAAATCGATAGCATCTGCGGAAGCTTTCGGGAATAACTGCGTGAACTGTTTCCGTTTGCGTATAGGCAGTGCTCGAATGTAATCTCTTGATCGCCTGGAGGTGATGGAATAAAACTCGTCCAGTGTTGGTGTGCCTATCGGACCATGAGACCGTGGGAGGCACCGTGAGCATTGTTATGACGGAAACTCACCTATCACGTCCAAAATGAGATCAAGCTGATGACCGTAATCCCGCCCTGGGAAGAGTGGCTTCCCGGTAAGCAACTCGGCCAAGACGCAGCCGACCGCCCATATGTCGACGGCCTAAACGTATCGATGAGAACTGGTCTAGAATATCACCGGGTCTCGGGTATAGTACCTTGGTGTACATCTTGAATGAAAGCATGATTTCGGGTGCTCGATACCAGCGTGTCGCCACGTACTCGGTCATCAGTCCCATCTCCTTGCCTCCAGGGGCGGTCGAATTGATGCTCCGGGCTAAACCGAAGTCGCAGACCTTCAGGTCACAGTTTGCATTCAGTAGCAAGTTCGCAGGTTTAAGATCTCGGTGGACAATATCTGCGCTATGGATGGATTTGAGGGCGCGAAGCACCTGGTAAATAAAGTACTGGGCGAACACGAATCGGTGATTGACCAGAATTTCGGAAGAAAAAATAATTACTTGACAGTGGTCATCGGACAAGGATTGAGTGCGTATGACGCGGTGCAGATCAGTTTGCATTAACTCTTGAATAACTTGACAATATTCAGAATCCTGGTCATCGGAACGCGAACGAGCTTACAGTAAACTTCCTTGAAATCTTCGAGTGATGCAGGCTTGACGATATCTAATATGGAAATGATCTGGGTGCGTCAAAGTCACGATGGATGTAATAGACGGTAGCACGGGAACCTACGTTTTCATTCACGCATGTTTCGGAGAAGAACTTCAGCAGCTTCAGTTCCCGCAATGTTCGTAGGCAGAATAATGTGTGTTCAAACGGGAGGATCTTTTTGATCGCTACTTGTCTTCCCGAAGGCTTGTGAAGAGCCGCTGCTACGGTTCCATATGCACCTTCTCCCAGACTGTGCAAGATCTGATAGTCGGGACCTTCGTTGAGCCACCCAGTTGTTAATTAAACGTGCACGTATTATTGACGTGGAACCCATGGGTACTCACCGATCTCAAACTTGGGCATCGGTTTCTGGATCCTCGACTTCCCAGCTGGTGGCGCGGCAGCAGCGGTCATCGTGTTAAACAATTTTCGAGGGGGTCAAGGAAAAAGCTGGAGGACGTGCGTGGCACTACGATTGAATAGTGATGTTGATAGTTAACTATAACAAGGTCGTCACGAGCGCTTGAAGTATCTCATCGCTGAGATCTATTTATGCCAGAAGGAAATGTTTGATTGCGACACATCTGATGTCGGACAAGTATCAGGGAGACCAGATCAGCTGGTAACGGGCAGTGCCAGTGCCTGACAGCCTGAGGTTCCTCACTGGCAGCGCTCAGCATTTAAATTCGGGTCAGCGTCACTGCAGTGTAGCTGATACTTACTTAGTACCCTGACATCGATATCCTACAATGGATAATGTACAGCCTTGGAGCACTGTGAGGTGAGGAACATTATGGATGGCTCGTGCACTGGGTGGTGATGTACAATGAATTTTCCATTCCAATCTTTCACTGTCCAAACAGCACCTTAATCTCACTTTTTCTGTTGTTTTTTCATCCCTAGAAAGTGCCAACATCAGCAAACCA
>MU127416.1:1023106-1043451 GCA_014904945.1 Gyrodon lividus | reverse complement strand
TTAGTACCCTGACATCGATATCCTACAATGGATAATGTACAGCCTTGGAGCACTGTGAGGTGAGGAACATTATGGATGGCTCGTGCACTGGGTGGCATACATAGCATCTCTCTAGGGAGTTATAGCGGTGCGGCAAGTTTTTACAGCGTATGCAATCCCGTGTAGTCCCTATCCTCCAAGTACTGCTGCCCGCGAGACATATGTTATCAACTGACTTGGTCTCGGAGTGTTCAAGGTCCACGTTTAAAATTCAGGTATGTCCGACTCCCTGGCGCTCTCCTAGATGCAGATAGTAACCCTGGTGTCAAAAGGCAGAAGCAATCATACGGCCCGTGATATATGCTCTTCTCATGCATCAACTGATTCAACTCCCACTATGTGCTGCCATGTACTTCAGATGATTGAAAGATTTTGTCTTGGAGCTATGTCTGGTTGGCGTCTTGATCCCATCCCAGAGGATAAATATTCATCTTCCCCACGCTGGCCAGGCTGACACTCAGACCATCACCACAATAATGACCATTATGACCACTATGAGCTCCTTTATCAGGATAGTACTATAAACCCTTATAAACCCCAGATGCCACCTCCAACAGTTCCTTAGGTGCCGTTTGGACAGCGAAAGTTGGTTGAATTCAAGTGAGTTTGTGAAACAAAATGTCATGAGATGTCACATGACCGTACCTCGGGGTTCCCCGTGATATCACGTAGATAGATTGATAGTGATACCAATAACAAGTTGATTATACCATGGACTCGGACCTCGAAGGGCTACTCCATTCCAAACGACGGCAAGAACACTTTGTCGTCATGTTTATGATGATTCTAATACAGACATTAAATGCCTACAAGCTTCTCTTCATGAACTCTGCTCCCCAAATTCCCTATCATACTTCTATTCTATCTGGTGAAGCATGGGTGTACGAGCTCATCCTTGGACATCCTGACAGGATCAGGCACAATCTAGGTGTCAGTCTTGATGTATTTGAAGCATTGCTTTGCGTCCTTCATGGTGGTGGATTCACACAATCATGCAATGGTGTATCAGTAGAAGAACAACTAGGTATATTTTTGTATACTTGTGTAACTGGATTGTCATCCCACCATGTTGGAGAAAAATTCCAATGTTCATTTGACATCATTACAAAGTATGGGAGACCTTTGTGTTGGCTTCTGTGGCAGTTCTAGTATAAGTGGCGCTCAAGGTGGCTCTGGAGTGGCTCTGACAGCCCCTGAGAATGGCTATGGCAAGCCGGCATGCAGGCAGCAGAGTCTGAAAAAAGATGTCTCCTCTACAATCACACCGCCTCAGATGGACGTTCTGCACACCTCAACTCAACTCAGTCTGATGGCCTCTGTCACATCCCGAAACTCTCCTAACCCATCCGGCCCAATTCCGGCCCCCTATGATCAAATCCCGAATCCCGAGCCTCGGACTTTACCTTGGAAGATTTCTCTTTCATTGGACATTCCGAACCCCATATTTCCCATCCCAGACTTCCACATTCCCATCCTGGACTTTCTGCATTCCCATCCTGGACTTTTGCATTCCTGTCCCAGACTCTCGTATTCCTATCTCAGCTATCTCTTGACATATGTCACTTTCCTTTGACACTTCTTGACATCTACAGTTCCTATCAATAATTCCCTTTCCCCTTGCCTTGCAATTATTGCACCATTGCCCTCAGTCACTATTCCACCATTCTGACGCCATTCTGATTCATTCCTTACTTTCTTCTGGAAACCTGAAACTCCGATTCGTCCAACATACTTTAACATCTTTATATCTTCCGGACTCTTCAGTATATAAACCCACTTGTACTCTCCGATATTTCCTTAGTTCAAATATCAACTAAATCCCATTCTCTCCTGATCTGCTTCACTCTGAACCCCTCAGTCCTTAAGTTGACCTTAGGATTGACCTCTGACCCTCTGCTCCAAAATCAAGGAACAGAACTCGTACAGGGGTGCAGCACATAAGCTGAAGCCAAAGTTCCTTACACCTCCGACCCCCCTCAGGGATTCTTGCCCAACTCCACCATTCCGTGTGCTCCGGACTATCCAGGAATTCTGGGACTGAACCTGGATTTGACAGCCTCACCTAGCAAGAAATCTTGTTCAGTTGCTGGTGGATCCGGGACCCCTCAAGTTTCTCAGGTCCACAGCAACCCCACCCACAGGAAATCATCCCATATGAAGGGCTCTAGTGCAAAGAAAACCATGGGTAACACTGCACCTACCTCTGGCCCTAGTCCTAATCTGCCATCTTTGTTGAATAACACCCAGTCAAAGGTGCTCCAAGTTTACTGGGAGCATGTTCCTGCTTGCACCAACTGCCTCCTTGATTACCTCCTCAAGCATCCTGCTGACTGTAATGTTCTCTTTCATGATAAGCACACTGGGACTTCCATGTCTGCACTCCCAAGTGATGCAAGACCATCTGGCTGTAGCAAGAAGGACGTTCAAGCTGTTATTGCAATATGTCTTTGAACATACCGCTCATGTGGCCAGACATGTAAAATCTGAGCTCCTGGGACGCATTTCAGGTTTCAACGACGAAACCGAGTTGATGATTGCTTCATTGGCTTTGGGAAAAATGGCTTGGTACCAGGCAAAAATTGACTATGCAATGCAAGATAGGGAGTTGGACTTCAGACGGGAGATGCGCGACATTGAACATGCTGATGTGGAGGTAGCGCACATTTGCAATCAGGAGGCAAAGAAGCTTGACATTGAGCTCCTTGAGAAGGAGGTGGAGACTCTTCGTCTCAAGATTCAGTTGGCTGGGTTGAGTCGTTCCAATGACCTGCCGGCATAACAAGATCATGCAAGGGGCTCTAAGTTGAAATGTGGATTGTTTCTGTACAATGTACCATTGTGGCTGTTGGTGCCTATCTCACCCTACCCTGCCTCATCTTGTCCTGCCTCGTCTCACTGCCCTGTCGTGTCCTATCATGTCCCATTGCACTGTGCTTTGTCTTGTCTCATTGTTGGTTCCCGGGGCCAGCTTCTCACTTCTGCTGCACTTGTACTTGTTGTGCTTTGTCCCTCCACTATTTGGTTTGTACATGCTCTCAATGTTTGAGTATATGTTTTGTGTATCAACCCTTGAAAGAATGTCACTTTTTAGCCCGAACCCACTGCTACTAGTTGTCTTCAAGACTAAGATAGTCAAAGAGTTCTGTCATCAAATGAGCTTGGAACTGCTGACCTGGTGTTCCTTCTGCATCAGGTACCACAACAATATCATGATTGATCATTCCATCCCCCTCTGCAATCGCCCACTGAGCTGTTGACTTGACATCAGCATTCTGCTCCTCAAAACGGACAATCATGTTGTGCAAAATTATGAACCAATAAATGGCAACATGTAAGTTCTTTTTTGAATGGATCTGAAGTCAAAGTTTGCAAAGAGACTGAAATTGACTGCAAAGGCATGCTCCACGTGCACGCAAATCTTTTGTATATGTCAGTGTCACCTTGGGTGACCATATTGACAAGTAGGCGTACCCGCGAGACATAACGATTATAGTGATTTTGATTTCGTGACAGCCCTCCTCCCCTTAACTTCTTGAAAGGCACTACACACCATGTTTCAGTTGGGTAAGCAGTATCAGCCCATATCCAATGATTACATGGAATTAATGTTGCAGGCTGGGATGTGATATGAGTTCCCTGAAATGCATATGCATTGTGAATGCTTCCTGGATGCCCCAGGCCATAGTCAACAATTAGAAGATTGTGTGGCATGATGATAAGCTACATTATGATTATGAAGTAAACTCACTCATTTGAATTAAACTTTGAGTCTTATGTATTGTGCACCTGACAATTCAGGGAGTATCGAGACTTCTGGTCATAAAATGTTTCACCATATATATTTGGCTTTGCAAAGAGGGGAATCGCAGACTCATCTACTGCAAATACTCCATTTTGCCATGCAGGACATGTCTTTGACTTGGTAAGCCTGCGAGCCTTCTCCATATCCTCGGAATCTTCAGACAGAATGTTGATCAAGTATCACCACCATCACTCAATTGGTGCAGTTAAACACTGACCGAATGCTAACCCCCACCCATTGTGCCACATCATCTGGGGATGCTGCATTTCCATTTCCATAATGTCCTGCACAAAAGAGGAAAATTGCAAGTTGCAGCACAACTGGGAGTTGTCAAATCTGGGTTCAATCCTGGAATTCCCGGATAGTTCAGAGTGCGCAGAATGGCGGGGTTGGTCGGGAATTCCTGAGGGGGGTCAGAGGGGTAAGGAACTTTGGCTTCAGCTTATGTGCTGCGCCCCTGTACGAGTTCTGTTCCTTGATTTCAGAGTAGAGGGTCGGAAGACAATCCTAAGGTCAACTTAAGGACTGAAGGGGTTTCAGAGTGAAGCAGAGCAGGAGAGAATGGGATTTAGTTGATATTTGAACTAAGGAAATATCAGAGAGTACAAGCGAATTTATATACTGAAGAGTCCAGAAGATATAAAGATGTTAAAGTATGTTGGACGAATCGGAGTTTCAGGTTTCCGGAAGAAAGTAAGGAATGAGTCAGAATGGCATCAGAATGGTGGAATAATGACTGAGGGCAATGGCACAATAATTGTGAAGCAAGGGGGAAGGGAATTATTGATAGGAACTGTAGGTGTCAAGAAATGTCAAAGGAAAGTGACATATGTCAAGAGATAGCTGAGATAGGAATACGAAAGTCCGGGATGGGAATGCAGAAGTCCAGGATGGGAATGTGAAAGTCCAGGACAGGAAATACGGGGTTTGGAATGTCCAATGAAAGAGAAATCTTCTAAGGTAAAGTCTGAGGCTCAGGATTCGGGATTTGATCATAGGGGGCCGGAATTGGGCCAGAAGGGTTGGGAAAGTTTTGGGATGTGACAGGAGTTGACAATTTTGTGAGTTGCTTTGAACAATTGCATGAGGGCTAATTTGATCCAAGATGCAGTCGAAAATCTCTGGCATCATGCACAATTTTTTATGGAATAAGTGCAGGTGATACTCAGCAAAATGGGGGATTTGTGATGCACACATCATCGGTGCGTCAGGCTTTTCTAGAATGTGCACACGTTCTACTTCATCATGCTTTGCAGCTCACAGTATTCAGCATCTCCCTCGACACCAGACTCAGCATCTCCCGTAGAGTCGGAGTCGATCTCAGAGAGAAATGGAGAGAGGGGGGATGGTGGAGTGATGATGAGGGGACTTTCCAACAGTCCCAATTGTGCTTCTGATGATGATGATAGGTTCAAATCAGAGCCGCTATGGTCCAGGCAAGCAAGAACATGTTTGCATCTAGCCAACGCAACTTCAATACCAGCTTCATCAAGCTCCTTCAGAAGCTCTTTATGGATGGATTTTCAGGGCATCAAATATGTGAGAGGTATCAGCATGAAGTATTTTTGCAACACCTAGTTATCTCATCCTAGTTGTATACTGCGAAACACAAGATTTTGAACTTAGTTGTTTGAACTGCATTGTTCAGCATTTGTAAGCAAGCCATGAGGATCAGCCACCATGGAGTTCGAAATCAGCTTAAAAAATCTGTCCTTCTCCATGCTTGTCAGAGCGTCTCCAGTGGCCGTCAGAGAGTAGTCAGAGCCATTCCAGAGGTCACCTTGAGCACCACTATATTTCAAGTCTATGCTAGTTTTCTTTTTGTTGGATCCATCCCACACCTCACAAATCAAGTTTCCAATTCCAGTAGTGGACATTATCCTCAATGATCATTGATTCCAATTCTTTGACCAATGCATTGGTGTGGTAGATGGAACCCATATCCATGCTTTCGTCCCTGTGGAAAAGCATTCCTACATGTGTGGTTAGGAGGGTTTTCTGTCACAAATTTGCCTCTTCATATGTAACCTCAGTTTTTCATTTGTATATTCACTCTGCAGATGGGATGGTTCAATTGCAGATGCCTGTGTGAATGACTTATGCATGCCTTAGGGGCAATATCTCCTTGCAGATGCTGGTTTCGGCACCTGTGATGCCCTCCTTGTCCCATATTGTGGTGTCCACTACCATTTAAAAGAGTGGTGGCAGGTTAATTTAAAGTATTTTCATTGTTTTCATTACTTGATGCCAAGTTAATAATTTATGCAGGCCATGGAACAAAGAAGAGTTGTTCAACAAACACCATGCTGGACTTTTCAATGTGATTGAATGTATCTTTGGCATTCTGAAGTGTCAGTGGTGCATTTTGCAACTCGCACCTGAATACAGTTTGGATATTTAAGCACAGATCCCAATGGCACTGTGTGCACTGCACAACTGTATTCAGAAGTATGATCCAGACCTATTTGACAAGGACTTGCTGGACAATCTCCTGGAGATTGAACAAGATGTTGCTTTGGGGGAACTTGGAGATGGGCCAGCTGATGCTGCTGAATGACAAGGGGCAGATAGCAGGTGGAAACATATTGCTGAAGAGATGTGGGAGGACTACCTTGATGAGCACAGGAGACTACAACTTCCATTGCCAGGTACTGTATGACCATGGAATAGAATTTTGACACAAGAAAGTGCACAGTACTGTACAATCATGATGTAGAGCTACTCATTCATTCTGCTGTCCTCATCACTGTGGGGTCACATCCCTTGGAGCGTCCTCTCCAACCATAAAATCCGAGTCTTCTCAGGAAAAATGGCAAATTTTACGGCTTGTGTTGGATTCTTGGAGAGATGTTCAGCAATGTCAAGCTGCTGTGATTCTGTGAGAAAATTGTGCCCAGATAACAGGAGAACAGAGCAGGCAAGGGGATCAGCCTGAGAGTTGGTGCTGGTGAATGTTTTTGCAAAATCTTTGAACACATGTGCCATCTTGGAAATTGCATCGCTTCCATCTTGCTGTGCCTTCACTGCTGCAGAAGGTGGCTGCATGCATTTTCAGGAGCTGCCCTCAGATTCAACAGCTGAGGGAGTTGAGGTTATTTTGTGCTTTGTACAGCTAATGCTGGTCAATGCAAAAGATGGGGCTGCAGAAGGGGCACCTGAGTTGGAGCTTGAGGCAAGAAAGGAAGATGGAACAGAGGGGGAGACCCATGGCGGATCAGCTGAATATGCAGCCAAAATGTTGCTAGTATTCTCATTGGATGCAATGGAAAGGTGACTTAGATTAGGGAGAGTGGGGGAGGTAAACATGTTTGCACTACTTGCAGTGGCTATGCTTGAACTGGTGGTGAAGAGCACTGATGGGGGCCAAAGAACATGAGTTCCTTTCGCAATTTTTGGCATCTTTTGCTCAATGGCATTGAAGTGTCTGAAGCCCATATTTTTGAAGGGTTTTGCTGTAGGATGTCACTAGGAATATTCACTTATCTATTAACTGATGAGATGAGAGGCAGGGGAAATACTACATATCTTGACATACCAATCCCAGATGTCATTGTGCTTCAAAACAATTCCTGCACTATGCTCGTCACTCCAAGTAAACCCTGATGTGTTTTTTATATCCACAACTGCATTGTAGGCAGCTTTGAGCTGTCAGACATACATCAGACATTGATCATTGTTATTGATATTAATGAGATATTAACTTTGACAAAGTGACTTATTGTTGTCCATTTGCCTTGGCAAACACCACCCATCTTCTCTGCACCTTGTTACGATTTGCCCCTATTTCTTTCCCCTAACCCTTTTTCTTACACAATACTTCTTTGACCCCATGACTATCCCCTTTTGGACATTTGTACAACCAGTGAACCCAGGCAAAGACCCTGACCTTATCTCCATTCCGACTTTTCCCGATGCTTCTCTGATGTTCTATGATATTCTGCCCAATGGTGTTTATCCCTCCTATCTCTGATTACCCCTTTTGATCCGCAGCTACTTATTAACCTTGGTCTGTGCGCTGCACTCTTCCACTATAAGTAGCTATCCATCTGTACTTGTATTTCCCTAAGTTAGTTCTACTCAATAGTAGACTCCTTTCTCTTGATCTTCGAATCATCTCAAGTCCTTCATGACAGAAGGCCTAGTACTCATAGGGAAGATTAGGATTAGGACTACCTAGATCCTACAAGACTACGACAAAAGCCCTTCAAGGACAGAAGGCTGATCCCATCTGAGTTCTACGCTTGAAATGTCTCTCAAGCGTAACACACCTGAGGTATTTGGGAACTTGTCATTTAGATGGCAGCTGTAGTGAATGTAGATTTTTTGAAATTGCCACCATCGGCACTTGATGAGCACTGAGCAAGTAGGAATTCCACAAAAATAGTCTCTTCCTTGGTAGTCCACTTGGCACAGGGCTTCCTGATTTTCCTGTCTATGCCATATAGAATTGCCAGATCAACTGGTCCTCAAGAACAAAGGGAGCAATTGGATGTCTGGCTATTTCTTGATGAATTTGACTTGGACATGGTGATAGTAGGTACAGAATGGAACCCGGAATGTTCCAGATCCTCAATTCATCACATGCATTGGTCATGTGATGTACAATGATTTTTCCATTCCAATCTTTCACTGTCCAAACAGCACCTTAATCTCACTTTTTCTGTTGTTTTTTCATCCCTAGAAAGTGCCAACATCAGCAAACCAACCTTTTTCAATAGTTGAGCAGACAGAACCACAGCTGTGAGATTCCCACAGTTGCTGCAGCTCACCACAGTTGCCCAATGATCCAGTAGCATCTAGCAGCACATTAAAAATCATCTGTGTCCTTGGCAAATCCACATCAGTTGGATGACATAAGAGGGTCCCACAGTAGTATGGACTACCGTGGGGAGTGCAAGGCAATGCACAAATGCTGGCAGGTGTACCCAAAGGCCCCTTCCTGCTTGATGACTAATGGGTTCCCACAGTAGATACTCCTACCTCCCATTGCAACCAATCCAGTTTCAGGTTGTGCTTACCTAAGTTGTGCCCACTGACTAAGCCAACTCCTGAGATAGGACTTTAGATTGGTAGTTGGAATCCTAAACACAGTCAGATAGATAAGTGGTAGGGGAAGCAGTGAAGCCCCCTGATGAGAAGAACTGTCAGCCACTTTCTTTATTTACCCCTTTTCATACTGTACATGTGACTGCACCACATGGCCTGGCTCCAATCTTAGGAGAGGGGCATCAGACAGATGAATAAGCAAATGGATAGCCCAATATGTCCTATTATGTACACAGACTACATACTGTGTTGCTTGTGCCTCATCATGCAGCATACCATTCTTGTGTTTTTCATTAGAATACAAATACTACACAAATACTACACAAATACTACTAGTAATCTGAGGCTAATGAAATGTAGCAAGGGCTTCCATTTCCTAGTGACAAGGGCTTTGTCAAGATTTTATTTTTGTGTCACATGATTTCTAAATTCATCCACCCTACTTTTTCCTCACTTGCTCTCACTCTTGTGCTTTTCACATCCAACATGACAATGGATGCTTGACCTTGCAAGCTTCTTGTTCTGGAGTGCACCCATTGTCACTGGCCCCTCATTCTCCTGCCCTAAACATGTGTTTTCGGCCTCACCAGCTTGTCTATGGCCCTGCCTTATCATTTTAGGCTGCACCCGCTCATTTTTGGTCTTTCCTCCTCGTTTTTGATCATGCCCACTTGTTTTTATCACTACCTGCTCATCTGTGGTATCACCCCCTCATTTTCAGCCCCACCTGCTTGTTTATGATCCCATCCACTCATTTTTGGCTGTGCCCACCAGTTCCCCTGGTGCATTTTCATTTTCAGTGCTGCCTATGTATTTTCAACCCCACCTGCATGTCTTTAGTCCACCTGTGCATTTGTAGTGCTGCCCACCCAACCTACCTGTTTTCAATCCCATCCATGCATATTTAGCCCCACTGGTGAGTATTTAGTCCCCCTTGTGTGTTTTCAGACCCATCCATGCATTTTCAGTCAGCTCCATCCACCTCTCCTGCCTGTTTGCAATCACACCAGTGTGTTTTCAGTCCTGCCCATAAGCTTTTAGTCCCCCTCATGCATTTTTAGCCCCACCCACCCTGCCGGCCTGTTTTTGACCCCACTGATGTGTTTTTAGCCCCTCCCCTGTGCATTTTTAGTCCCCCTGCCATGCATTGTTAGTCCCCCTTGTGTTTTTAGTCCCCTGCATGCATTTTCAGTTTCATTGCAGCTTCTTTTTCAGCCAAACCCACATGTTTTCAGCTGCATGTTTCAGTGCATCCATACATTTCCAACTCACCTGGCCACCCAACAGCAAAATGGCTCACCTCTCAATGAACCCACACATTTTTAACCTCACCTGTGTGTTTTCAACTACATTTATCTTGTTCACCCTACAGTCCTGTATAATAGATTATATTATTAGATTTGAAATTGAAATTAATTTGTTTTCTGCATTGTTTTGTGAGTGTACAATGGTGTCCCCAACAGTCTAAAACAGAGCTAGCCAGTTAGGTACCTTGCTGGGGGTATCTGTTAGCCTAGGACCCCTCCCCAGCCCTGTCCAGCCTGTCCAGCTGAGGGCTGGTTTGCTGATGAAGTAGCAAAAAGTGGCCAAATACAGACTCCAAACCAGTTTGCATTGGTGTGTAGAGAGTCTCATCCTAGTACTTAGCCACAAACCAAATATGACCACATATAGTTTTTCTAACATCAACTCATAACTGGCCGACAAAACCATTATGAACTTGACTGTCACCAATTTCATGTATCTTGCCATGTCTGCTTAATCTGGCTAACCCACATATCGCACATTTTGGCCCATCTTTGGATGCTGTCGCATGCTCTTCCCATGTGGGTCTCAAGTGAAAACAAGCAAAATTTCGGCTAAGTTCAAAAAGACCCAAGATCCATCCATATAATGAACAGACGAGATGTGGGAGTGAGCAAAGCGAGCAGGATGACGAAACTAAGTGACACCTATTTTGAGTATTTTGGCTATTCTGCCAAACCCCATGTGGCATTCCTTTCAGGGAGGAGAAAAACCATGTGGTTTTCATTTACTGTATCTACACTTTAACCCTAACATACCAAAAATTGCAGACACACTGCTGATTAGATCAGTACTTGGCCTCCCATCTGCCTGCTCCATGCTGGGGTCAAGCCCAGTTTATGAGGGACAACTGGGACAAAACTGGTCAAACAGTCAGAACAGAATGATACAAAGACAGTGAATGTAGTATATACTAAAGTACTTGGAGGTATTCTCAACTAAGAGCATATATTCATGAATTTGGCATGAACAAAGAAAGTTGAATATTCAAGACAGTGAAAATAGGAAGCAATTTGAGCAACATGAAGTCCAAGACACATACATGCCCATAAATGGGATTACAGGACCATGGATGGACCATTGCTTGGAGGATGTTGCCTGGGCAAGGAATGATGCCATGGCAACCTATCCCCAGGGAGGATTGCCTGGCTGAGGAATGAGGCCATGGCATAGCACATGTTCTGCACCCCTATATAAGTCCTGTCCCTTGGTTTTGAGACAGAGGGTCAGAAGACAATCCTCAGTTCAACTTAAGGACTGAAGAGGGGATTCAGAGTGAAGTCAGGACTTTGAGGATAGAACAGGAGTTAGTTGATATTTGAACTCAGGAAATATTGCAGAGTAAAAATGGGTTTTTATACTAAGGAGTCCACAGGATATAAAACTATTTAAGTGTTGGGTGAATCAAGGATTTGGGTTTCTGGAGTATAGTAAGGAATAAATTGGAATGGTGTCAGAATGATGAAAGGATAACTAACAACAATGGGACAATGATTGCAAAGAGAAATAAGGACGATATGGAAAGGAACAAGATGATCAGACATAAGTGAGATAGGACTACAAAAAGTCCAGACATGGGAATACAGGATACAGGGTGCAGGATTGTGGGATTGTTGGGGTATGGAATATGGAATAGAGAATAGTTTGGGATTTGATTGCAAAGGGCTGGAAATGACTTGGACATATGGAGAAAGGTACAGGATGTGACAATAGGAAGCAATCTGAGCAACATGAAGTCCAAGACACATATGATGCCCATAAATGAGATGACAGGACAATGGATGGACCACTGCTGGGAGGACATTGCCTGGCTGAGGAACAAGGGCATGGCAAGATGCTCCCAGCAGTGGTTCATCCATCATCCTGCAATGTATAGAAAGGGCTTGAGATAATAAATGAGATAACAGGGCCTGGGTGGACCACTTCTGGGGGTATGTTGGCTGGCCAAGGAATGAGGGCATGGCAACATATCTGGACATGGGAATATGGGATATGGGGTGCAGGATTGTGGGATTGTTAGACTATGGGCTATGGAATATGGAATAGTTTAGGATTTGATCATGAAGGGCTGGAAATGACTTAGACATATAGAGAAAGGTATGGGATGTGACAACAGGAACCAATTAGAAAAACATGAAGTCCAAGACACATATAAATGAGATGACAGGATGATGGATGGACCACTGTTGGGAGGATGTTGAAATCTTCTAAGGTAAAGTCCAAGGCTCAGGATTCGGTATTTGATCATAGGGGTCGGAATTGGGCTGGATGGGTTGGGAAAGTTTTGGGATGTGATACCGACCCAATTCCAGCCCCTTATGATCAAATACCGAATCCTGAGCCTTGGACTTTACCTTAGAAGATTTCTCCTTCATTGGACATTCTGAACCCCGTATTTCCCATCCCGGACTTCCGTATTCCTGTCCCGGAGTTTGTATTCCTATCTCGGCTATCTCTTGACATATGTCACTGCCCTTTGACACTTCTTGACATCTACATTTTCTATTGATAATTCCCTTTGCCCTTGCTTCACAATTATTGTGCCATTGCCCTCAGTTATTATTCCACCATTCTGATTCATCCCTTACTTTGTTCTGGAAACTGGACCCTGATTCATCCAACATACTTTAACAGTTTTATATCTTCCAGACTCTTCAGTATATAAACCCGCTTGTACTCTCTGATATTTCCTTAGTTCAAATATCAACTAAATCCCATTCTATCCTCTAAAGTCTCTCCACTTCACTCTGAACCCCCTTCAGTCCTTAAGTTGACCTTAGGATTGTCCTCTAAACCTCTGCCTCAAAATTAAGGGACAGAACTCATACAGGGGCACAGCACATAAGCTGAAGCCAAAGTCCCTTGCCCCTCCGACCCCCCCTCAGGGATTCCCAACCCCTTATGCCTTTCTTCATGCTCTAGACTCTCCAGGAATTCTGGGATTGAACCCAGACTTGACAAGACCCTAGCATGCTGTAATATAATTACATACATCTGGTAACTGTTCTATTATGTCACCTTTATGTAACTGAGTGTCAGACAGCATATATGTGTAAACCCCACTATTCCATGTTTATTTTTATTTTCCCACCATCACCATGAAGTCCATCTCTGCTTCTCAAAAAAACAACATCATTACTCTATCCTCTCTTGGTCTTTCCTCTAGGAAAATTGCTTCCCAAACTGGCCTAGGGAAGTCTACAGTATGCCAGTTTCTTCAAGAACTTCAGCTAGAGAAGACTAGGCTTCATGGTGGCCGTCCTTCAAAGCTTACCCCTACCAACAAGAGGGCTATTGTTTAGAAAATCATTGCTGGCAAGGCCAAAAATGCTGTTCATGCCACTCAATACATCAATTCTATCATTGACACTCCTGTCTGCCTGCAGACTGTGAGAAATCCCCTCAAGGAAGCCTCATTAAAGGCTATGGTAAAGAAGAAGAAACCCCTACTTGCTAGTGGTCACAAGAAATGAGCTAAGGAGGTTAGCCTTTGCTCTCAAGTACCAGCATTAGACTATGGAGGATTGAAACAGAGTTATATGGTCAGATAAGACCAAAATCAATAGGATTAGGTCAGATGGGCAAGAGTACATGTGGAAAAAGAAGGGAGAAGAACTAAATGCTAGAAAGGTCAAAGGTACAGTCAAGTTTAGAGGAGGTTCACTGATGGTATGGGGCTGCATAGGGTGGAATGGAGCAGGGGCTTGGTGTAAGGTGGAGGGGAGAATGGATGCTGAACAGTATGTGGCCATTTTGCACCAGGGGTTGCTGCAAAGCATCAAGGAATCTGGAATTTCAGAATGTGACATTATCCTTCAACAAGATAATGATCCTAAGCACAGCTTTAGGAGAGCCCAAAGGTGGTTTCAAGAGCAGGGGATCAATCTTCTGGATTGGCCTGTACAGTCTCCAGATCTTAACAACATTGAACATACTTGGAATCACTTCAAGAGATGGCTCTCAGTTTATGAGAGTGCTCCTATAGGGGTTCATCAATTATGGGAAAGGGTAGTGGAGCAGTGGGAGAAAAGAAAATTGATGAGGAACAGTGTCAAAAATGGATAGACAGCATGCCTAAAAGGATTGAAGCAGTCATCAAGGCCAAAGGAGGTCATACCAAGTACTAGATACCCAAATTATATGTATGTATGTATGTATGTATGTATGTATGAAGTCAAAAAACTGTCTGAACAAGTCATTATTTTGAAATGGCTGCCATTTCATTAAATCTTGTCCGAAAACCTTGATCCTTAAACCAATAGAAAGCCAATAGTAGGTACTGTATTTCATACACTTATAGTTCAAGGTTAGGGTCAGGTGGTATCAGAGAGTATTGTGTTTAGTGAACAGTGTCTAACCATTCAGACAGTTTTTTGTGCCACTGTATACTACAGGGACAAGTAAACATGGGTGACACCAGAGTACTGTAGTTGTGTGGAATGTAAGTCAGAAGTGTTAGAAAGTGTTAGGAGGAGTTAAGCAGAGTCAGAACAAGTCAAGAGGAGTCAGAGTGGAAAGTATCCAAAGATGGAAATATTATGCATGTCAAACATCTGTCAAAGTATGAAGCATGAAGAACAAGGCACAGGGATGGAAGTGTTAAAGATAAGCAGAAATGCAGACTTGGCATAGGGCAAAAAGTGGATCTGGTCTGGAGTTGCTCTGGAGAAGCAGAGTTGACTTGAACAGCATGGGATATGACAGTGATGCAGCATCCTGAGAACTCAATCAAGTTCTCTTTGGATATCTATCCAAAACAACTGGGATTCTAGATCAGTATCTTTTGTGGTTGACTTACTCATTATTTGTGTTCAAGGTGTCACCAATAACATATTTGTATTATCCTGGACAGGGCAATTTGGGCCATCAAAATTACCCTTGTCTATGTCACAATCCTGGAAGAATTCAATTATCTTGTCTTCAAGGAGAGTGTTAGCTGCATCCTCCATCCCTTGTCTTGGTGCCTGATTGGTGGCAGTCTAACAGCAGGGGAGGCTAGAATACCAGCAGCAGCTTGGGAATGGTAGAGGGATCAGATGGGGAGTGGGTGACAGAGTAGTGGTGGCTTGTATGTCAGGGGTGGCAGCAGTGCAATTGTTTACAGAAGAAGGGTTGGAGGAGGCAGCAGTGTTAGATAGGCTCTTGTTTTGGATGTGACTGAGGAGCTGGGTATCTTGAGATGCATCAGACAGAGATGAGGGCCTTCAGGGTGTATGAGGGGATGCCCCCACAGAGACTGAAGATTAGAATACCATGGAAATTTCTTTTCAACCACCTTTGTGATGGATAATCAGAAGCAATTAGAAGCAATCAAAAACAATCAACATTTGGACTCACACACTGAATTACTGTAACCCTCAGCACATGATTTTGCTTGATCCAAAACTGAAGTTGAAGACTACTGGGTTCATACAGGATCTAAGCAACCCTTTGCTGGTGGAAACTCATAAGGTCAGTGTATGCTAGTGTTGCCACGGCTTGACAAGCCATTGACCACAGAAAGACTACAACATCATATATCAATAAAATTCTTCCAAATCTGATTGCAGGAAGTGTGGGGGTACATTTTGGTGTCTGCAGTAAAGAGTTTACAGTGACTCCATAAACTGTTGCAATGTTTGGCCTAAATGCAATGTGCAAAGCATATCACAAAGGGCATGAGAATCTTGCTTAGCTCTGATGATGCACATTGTAGTAGTCACTCCTGGCTACAAATTTGTCCCTGGGTTATGTGATTTACTTCAGGGGCTGTGGAGACATGCCAATTATAAAACAGTAACACCATTGCAACAGTTTATATACTCTATGGTATTGAGGAAATATCAGTACTTGGTATAGCCTCCCTTGGCCTTAATCCCTTCTTGCATGTATGCTTGAGGTCATTGTCCTGCTGAAAGATGATGTCAGGAGGATTTAGATCATAATACCTCAGGGAATCATAAAGGTTATCCTTCAAAATTGGAAGGTAAAGGTCACCATCCATCCTACCACCCATCTTGGCAGCATATCCAACTCCCTGCCAAGTCATACAGCCCCACATCATCAAAGAACCTCTTCCAAACTTCACTGTTCCCTCTACTAGCCTATCACTGAGCCCCTCTTCTGGCTTTTTCCACACCCATTTGCATCCATCTGACCCTAGGCAATTGATTTTAGTCTCATCAGACCATACTACCTGCTTTCAATCCTCCACAGTCCAGCCCTTGTGAGCATAGGCATAGTCCAACCAGGCCTTGCAATGTTTGTTAGAGAGAAGGGGGCATTTTTGCTTGACTACAGCCTTTAAACCAGTCTTTTTTAAGGCCGGGCAGACAGTATTAGGGTGGAGGGGTTGATTAATGATATTGGTAAGGGTTTTGGTGATCTGGACAGCATTCTCTGCCTTGTGAGTAGAGATGAGGTGGATGGCATGCCAGACATTAGCAGGGGAAAGATTGGATGGATGACCTCCAGTGGACTTCTGCAGCTCTAAGTGCTGTTTGGCATGAAGCCTAGAGATGGTAGAGGTATGAAAACCAGTGGATGTGGCAATAGAATGAGCAGAATGGCCAGAGTCAAGCATAGTAATGATTGTATTCTTTTGAGTAGCAGAGAGGCACCTGCACCCAAAACAATCTTCCCAGACACAAGATTGACCACCCACACCCCCAAATGGTGTACCAACACCCCAAACAGGGCACCCCCCTACGAAATGGTTCACACACACCCCAAATGGCACATCCCTTATGAGCCCCCACCCTCAAAACATGTGCCCCCAACAGCGCATCCTGCACCCCAAAAGGTGCACCAACACCCCAAACAAGGTCCCTGCCCCTAACATAGGCCACACCCCCCCAAACAAGGTCCCTGCCCTCAAAACAGGTCATGCACACCCCAAATGAAGCACCCGTCCTTGAAATGGGCCATGCACACCTCAAATGGTGCATCCCACACTCTAAACAAGACACCTGCCATTGAAACAAGCCACACACACCCCAAATGAGGCACCCACCCTTGAAATGGGTCACACACACCCTAAATGATGCATCTGTCACTCCAAATAGTACACCCACATCCAAAACGACACACCTGCATCCAAAACAGGTCACCTGCATCCTGAACAACAAACACACACACAAAAAGCAGGCTGCTCACTCACACTTGTATAGTAGTCTATGTACCAGTAGTATACTGAAACATGGGTGACACCGGAGTACCAGAGTCATGTGGAATGTGAGTCAGAAGTGTTGGAAAGTGTCAGCAAGTGTCAAGGGGAGTCAAAATGGGAAGTATTGGAAGGTGGAGATATTATGCATGTCAAACATCTGTCAAAAGTATGAAGCATGAGGAAAAAGGCACAGGGACAGAAGTGTTGAAGATAAGCAGAGAAGCAGAGAAGCAGAACTGGAGAAGTGGACTTGTGGACTTGTGGATTAGGCCCAAACCCTAAGGGCCAACTAGGGTTGAGGGAACAATGAAGCAGAATGCTGGCAGAGATTGAATAGGAGCACAGATTTGGTATAACTTGGGTGGAAGGGATTTTTATTTACATCTTACCATTGCTAACATGTCTGCACCAGCCAACAATGACCTTTCAAAGTGGAGTGATGAGCAGCTCTGCAAACACATAGATGATGATGGCAAGTTGTTCAAGAGGAAGAGAAAGTGCAAAGTGGCAGTGGCACATGAAGGCACAGAAGGAGGAGGAGGCAAGGTGCAAGGTGCAGGGCTGGGGTGTGGGGGGAGGTGGAGGTTGAGGCAAGGGTGTGCACAGAGGAAGTTGCAGGTGAGTGACCAGAGTTCTGGTAATGGACTTTGTACTAACTTTTGAAGTTGAAGCAGAGCTTAGCCACAGGCCCCTCCAAGGGCAAGCAGCCAAGGGCATTAACAAGCAGAGCTTTTGGGGGGCCTGGTACCATGCTTTGTTGCACAGGTGTGGGGGTTGCCTGTGAGATGAAGGTGGGTAGGCGTGGGAAGGCAAGGTTGTGCCACTGCTGTCACCAACTAAAGCACAGGTGTGAGTGGCCAGAGGGCTTGCAGCCAATGCAGAGGAGGAAGAGGGAGGAGGTTGCATCACTGCGAGCTGGAAAGAAGGGGGCACAGATGATGATGAGGATGACAAATGGGTGGAGGGGGCAGAGGACAACTGTGATGCACTGGGCGTGCTCATGGAAGTCCTTGTGGTGGTTGTTGCAGAAATGCACAACATGGCTGTGGATTGGAGGTGTGCAGTGGTGGAGAGCTGTGCACAAATGGGAGCCCATATAGTGCTTTGGTACCATAGTATACGGACAGCTGAGGTTGACAAATAGCCATGGCTCACGGGCCAGCCAATCATCGGCTGACCTTCAAGTGGCACTTGTAGGTCTCAGGTGGGCCAAGGGATGGGTGACCCATAGATGATGTTGGAAGGGCCGAGGGATGCATCACCCATAGGTCTTGGGTGGGCTGAGGGATGGGCAAACAGGTCTTGGGTGGGCCAAGGAATGCATGACCCATAGGTCTCGGGCGGGCTGAGGGATGGGTGACCTGTAGGTGTTGGATGGGCTGAGGAATACATGACTCATAGGTCTTGGGTGGGTTTAGGGATGGGTGACCCGTAGGTGTTGGATGGGCCAAGGGATGCATCACCCGTAGGTCTTGGGTGGGCCACGAGATGTGTGGCCCATAGGTCTCGGGCTGGCCAAGGAATTCATGACCCATAGGTCTCGGGCAGGCCAAGGGATAGGTGAACAGGTCTTGGGTTGGCCAAGGGATGGGTGACCCATAGGTCTTGAATGGGCTGAGAGATGGGTGACCTGTAGGTCTTGGGTGGGCTGAGGGATACATGACCTGTAGGTCTCAGGTGGGCCGAGTGATACATGACCCGTAGGGCTTGGGCGGGCTGAGGGATGGGTGAACAGGTCTTGGGTGGGCTGAGAGATGGGTGACCTGTAGGTCTCAGGTGGGCCGAGGGAGGGGTGACCTGTAGGTCTCGGGTGGGCTGAGCATTGCATGACCTGTAGGGCTTGGGTGGGCTGAGGGATGGGCAGACAGGTCTTGGGTGAGCCAAGAGAAGGGCAATCCATAGGTCTCAGGTGGGCCAAGGGAGGGGTGACCCATAGGTCTCGGGTGGGCTGAGCAATGCATGACCTATAGGACTTGCGCAGGCTGAGGGATGGGCGAACAGGCCTTGGGTGGGCCGAGAAATGGGTGACCCATAGGTCTTGGGCAGGCCGGGGGAGGGGCAACACATGAGTCCAGGATGGGCTAAGGGATGGGTGACCCATAGGTGCTGAGTAGGCTGAGGACCGGGTGGTCTGTAGGTTGAGGTGGGCCAAGTCATATTTCTTCAATCTATCCTTCACCATAATGGGTGGGCCCATTGAGTCAATGGGTTTGGCGTCATTCATAGGTATGTGAAGACTTTTAGCATTGGACTGGCTGCAGTCACCACCATCAGTGCCTTCAGGATAGCCTTACCCATTGTTGTACTTCAATTAAATCAAGGTCAATTTTGACTTGCAGAATTATACACCCATAGGAAACTTGTGGCATTTATAGTGGTACAATTGCAGTCATTGGCTATATACAAGTCAGAGAAAATGACATTAAACCTCTATACTGGCATCCATTCCGACTGTGTCCAATTGATCTGATGTTGTAGGGAGGCCTGGGGGAGGAACCGGCACAGGGGGAGCTGAAAAGCCATCCAACTCACCCTCATTTGTCTCCATGCTGTCTAGATGGAGTGGGGATGGCACTGCCCTGGTGCCCTCCAAGGATGGGCCACACAATTGGAGGCTGTCACATCCTGAAACTTCCCTAACCCATCTGGCCCAATTCCGAACCCCTATGATCAAATCCCGAATCCCTGGCCTCAGACTTTACCTTAGACAATTTCTCTTTCATCAGACATTCTGAACCCCATACTTCCCATCCCAGACTTTGCATTCCTGTCCTGGACTTTCCACATTCCTGTCCTGGACTTCTGTATTCCCATCCCGGACTTCCATATTCCCGTCCCGGACTTCTGTATTCCTGTCCCGGACTTCCGTATTCCTGTCCCGGACTTCCGTATTCCCGTCCCAGACTTTCGTATTCCTATCTCGGTTATCTCTTGACATATGTCACTTTCCTTTGACACTTCTTGACATTTACAGTTCCTATCGATAATTCCCTTCCCCCTTGCTTC
>MU127416.1:902127-1005981 GCA_014904945.1 Gyrodon lividus | reverse complement strand
TTAATGACAACCTTGACTTAGGCAGTTGCAACTCATGTGAGGATAACTTGGGGTGTCCAGATAGCAAAGCTTCGTTAATGTTTTTCATTTGGGGCATGTTTCACAAACATGTTGTGTTGTTTTATCCTCTTCCTTTGCTACAGTGACCACTTTTTTTTTGCTTATGGTTCCCCTCACTATTTCTTCTTCATGTTGTATGTTGTAATACAAAGTGTCTACAGCGATGCGTGAAAGACATCCATTGAGTCTTGCTACAAATTTCTTTTGATACTATACATTTGATACACCAGAAAAATAAAAATATATCACATATATATATATATATACAACGTTGGCATGCATGACGAAGGACCACTATACCCCGAGCATACAATCTGTCTCTGCTGTATGTATTGTGCTGTACATACATTGGATACCCAGACCCTTGTCCATCCCCAATCATGTATCGTGTCCATGCCCACTTTATGTTCATTCTCGGTTGATGGTGTCTTCCCTGAAAGCCCTCAATGATGACATACAGTACAGTTAACATTGCAGCTCTAAATCATACTCGATTGGTTTGTACGCCGTCCCCACAACGTGCCGACGGCTGTGCATGCCTGGGTCTCCCAATGTATATTTTCTGGCAAACATGGCTGCTGTAATTTTGCCGTTTGGGTGTGTACAACAGCATGTAAGTTTCGCCGGTTAATTATACTTAACTATTTCTCTCTCCTCATTAAATCAATTTTAATTGATATTCGTTGCAACTGCTGGTGAGAGGCACGGCATTATCCGCCAGAGTAACCTAGACTTTTCAAACCTTAATTTATCAACAGCTACACATCCACATCAAAGGGTTGCTCGCTGCTGCCGTTGCTCCCACTGCACCCCTCTTCAAAATGGTACGTTTTTGCGATGTAGACATATAAGTTCAAGGTTGACGTCTTGGTCAGGAATCATCAAAAGCCCCAGTCAAGTTGGCCAAAGTTATCAAGGTTATTGAACAGCTAGCGATATTATGAACTTCTACTGAGGCCTTTGCCAATAGGTTCTTGGACGAACCGGGTCGCGAGGAGGTGTTACCCAAGTCCGTGTAGAGTTCATGGACGACACCACGCGGACAATTATCCGGAATGTCAAGGGGCCTGTTCGGGAGGAGGACATTCTTGCGCTGTTGGAGAGTGAGCGTGAAGCCCGGTGAGTAATGGTGAAACGAGGACCGTTATATATTATTTTCTGACTATGCACACGCAACAGCCGCCTGCGCTAAAATCTTGTCGTGACCCACTTATCCGCATGTCTTTCTAGTCTCACAAGCATTTGCTCTCATGTACTGCCCGTGCTAGTTCAATTCTGCACGAGTGACAGAATCTCATTCTTTAGAAGGTACGACGAAACACCGGATCGTTCTTCCGATTTAGGTGCAATGTCAAGGAATGCAACAACGTGTCTGGGTGATGTGTTGTGTTAAGAATACCGACTGGTCGAAATGCCCTATGGATAAGATGGCAAATATCATAAAATGGTTTGTGTCGCGAAAGTACTAGATAATTTCTAGTTCCTCCAAGGCACAACCTCACCCACCGCGGGGCGCGCAGCTGCGTAGATTCCCATGCACAAAACTTATCGCTCTGCGCCCTCTATTAAGTGTTCAAACGTTCTGAAGTCGGGATTGCAGCCCTCATGATCTCGGACCTAGACCAGGCGATAGCCGAGATATACCACTACTTGATCTGCTATAAGAGATCATCATCTCGCAGGTTGTGTGATCCCTCACTACCACTACCTTCAATCCAACGTTGACCATGGTTAGCAAGGCGGCTTATGTGACACTGTTAACGAAGACCAGCTACTTGCCAGGCGTGTTGGTACTGGAATATACTCTCCGATCTGTGGGTTCCGACTATCCGCTTGTCGTAATGGCCACCCCTTCTTTGCTGCAAGAAGCTCGAGACATTCTCGCAAGAAAAAATATCACGGTGATAGATATCCAATCCCTGAAGCCTCCCGATGGACTGCATAAATTATCGGCCCACGATGCCAGGTTCGCCGACACTTGGACGAAACTGAGGTAAGGCTGCTGGTGCTCGACATCTTCGAACTTCTGAATTTCACTACAGGGCTTTTGAGTTAACACGTTATGATGTAAGCGGAGCAAAACATGCTAGATCATTCCTGTTTGACCCAAATTTTATTGTGACAGCGCGTCGTGCTCTTGGACGCTGATATGATCGTGATGCATAAAATGGACGAACTAATGGATCTGTCGCTCGGAAGAGACGAAATCGCAGCAGCTCATGTTTGCGCCTGTAACCCCCGAAAGTTGGCACACTACCCTGCCGACTGGTGAGCATGTCCTCTCAACCATCTTCGACAACTCAACCAATTCCACTTCGTGAAAGGGTGCCAGAAAACTGTGCTTACACTCCCCTGTCACATCCCATTGGTGTAACGGCCCCGACACCGGTCACTGACAAAAGCCCGCGACCTCACACCCAGCTCAACTCTGGTCTTGTAGTGTTGAACCCTTCCTCTGAGCTCGCAGAAGCCGTTTACAACCATCTTTACACCTCGCCGCTCGTTTCAACTTGGTCTTTCCCTGATCAGGACCTTCTTTCCGACTTTTTCAAAGGGAAATGGAGGCCGTTGCCCTGGTGCTACAATGCGCTCAAGACACTGATGTTGATTCATAAACCGCTATGGCGCGATGAGGAAATCAGATGCTTGCACTACATCTTGGCGGACAAGCCTTGGCAGGACAGAGTGGCCAAGGACGGAGGGGGGGAGTATGATAAATCACATCAATGGTGGTGGGATAGACTAGAGCTACTGGGCACGGAGATGGGGATGAACAGTGGGGACTGGAAGGTAGTGCTGGAAAACGTGGCACAAGTTTGAGATCATTGTTCTACACGTACACGTCACTTCGCCAGGAGCGATGGAAGACCGACCGACAACCCCTGTACACCTTGGTGCAACACTATAATATCTTCAGAGGGTAATAAGGATTATTTCTTCTGACTTATGATCTCCACGCAACATGTACTTCATCTGTCCGAAATCTTATCATCGCTTGGCCACTGCCGTAGAACAGGAGCAGAAAAGAGTACCTTTGCGTGCAAGTGCTCCCAGCAAGGGACGTCTGATATCCCATCCGATAACTTAGAAGTCCTGCTTGTGCAATCATGATACCGTTATCAATACAGAACCTGGCGAAATGATCATAAGCTCCCTAGAATGACCAAAATGCAGCCATACCGCTCGTCTGTCGCAAAGACTTGGCCACCGCGCTCTCCTGCCATAATTTCCATCATTTCTTGCAGTCTTTTGTTGCCTTTATTTTGTAAGAAACGTAAGTGCTTTCCTCAACACTAAGTAATGCAGAAAACTGACATCCGACACCGCCTACGATGAGAACCTCCTTACTTCCAATGTGAGCCATAGCTCGCTCGGTGATTTCTACCAGCATGGCAAACACTGTTTCTTGTAGAGAGAAGCAGAGATCAGCAGGCGTTATTACATCTCCTTCCGAATCGCCAGGCGCTCCGGTAGGACGGAATCTCTTGTCCATGGTGTGCGCTTCAACAGACGTCAATATGCCCGAAAGGCTGACATCCATACCCTTGGTCGTGTATGGAATAGGAACGAGTCGCTTGCCCCTGAGAAAACATTCGGTAGTGTTCCTAGCAAAATCAACAGAAACACACTTTTTTGCTTCTTGCTCGATATTATAGCCAGGACTCGGGTCATTACTGAGATTTATGACTCTCGCAAACCGGTCTAGACAGTTCCCCACAGCGATGTCCAGCGTTTCGCCGAAGATTCTGTAGCATTGGCGCGAATAGGCTATCACCTGGGTGTTCCCACCTGAGACGTAGAGTACGACGGGATTCTGAGCTCCAGTGATTTCGCGACCCATTTCAATGTCTGCATGCCAGTGAATTCTTGAACGCACACTCAAACAGAAGACACGGTGGCTCACGTCCGACACAGTGGTTCACCCCCACGAGAGGTTTATTGAACAAAAGGGAGAGCGTCCTAGCAACAAGTGCAACAGATTGCAATGGTGCACCCATACCAGGACCTTGAGGTTGGTTGAAGCGACCAGCGATTCACCACACCGACAGATAGACGTACCTTTGGTGTAACATATGCAATGCAATGCATTCATCTTAACTCCTGCCTTCGCAACAGCATCCTTGATAACCTTGATAGCCCACTCTCGGTGGTGCTGAGCCGTGTCCCGTGGCAAGAATCCTTCCCCTGGTGGTGTTATGTACGTATGTCGTACATTAGATAGTACTTTCGTGGATCCATCTTCGTTGTGCTGGATGATTCCTGCGCCCAACTTGTTTGCTGAGCCCTCAAGGCCCAGCGCGACATAGGGTCTGCCTGATCGTAATCAGGACATGGAAGAACCAAGGAGATGGCACAATAATCTCAACTGAGTTTCTTGAGCAGTGATCCTCGATGCTTTCCTGGCATGACAGTCGAGGTGAGAACTTCTAGCAGACCGATAATCAGTCCCACACGGGCCGCCAAATTGCGATTGCAGATACTGTAAGCTTGAATTCTGGTGCTAGCCCGTCTATATAAGATGCTGGTGACAACTCGCGATATTTGAGATGTTACCAGTGTAGGAATGATTAGTTGTGGTACTTCAAGTTGTTCTGGCAATTGTATTGGACCTACTGGTAATCATTGTAGCCTACTACTAAGCAGTGGTGCAGTACTACCATTCATCGATCTTCTTCCACTTCGCTCGACTAGCTTCTACTACCTTGGTAGGTCTTAAACTTTCCCAACGCTTGTTCGACCGGTGCTTCTGATAGACCGCGCTCGAGGGTCACTACATTAGTAGTCAGAGCTTGGTCAGACCTGAATATAGTCTGGCAAGCCGTCGATAGATGCATGTAATTCATCGTGTGTACTGTGAGCAAAAGGTACGTGTAGTATATTGCAACGAGCCATAACGTGCAGTCGAATGAGAGATCTATGATAAAGTAACGAACGAGCACGACCCCGACTCCCCGCCGCCGTCAGTGAATGCGCCACACAAGAAAGCATAAAATGTACTCTAGAGCATAAACGTCAGAGGGTTCTCAAGGTAGCCCTTGAATGCACCCATCCAGCGTGCGCCCACAGCACCATCCACAGTTCGGTGGTCAGAGCTAAGTGTAACTCTCATGATGTTAACCGTCTTGAACCCCCGTTCTTCCTCAGGTGCGGGGACGAGGGCGGGTTTGGTAGTGCCAACGGCAAGAATGCAGGATTGAGGAGGGTTGATAATGGCGGTGAAATGGTCAATATCAAACATGCCAAGGTTGGAAACAGTGAATGTTCCACCCTTCAAAGATGACTAAGGACGAGTTTTGGCAAGCAAGGAAAGTTGATCACTCACCTGATATTCCTGAGGGGCGAGCTTGCCGTCGCGGGCCTTCTTGGCGAGAGCTTTGGCTTCAGCGGAAATTGTTGCCAAACCCTTCGAGCCAACATCCTTAACTATAGGAGTGATCAAACCAGTGGGTGTCGCGACAGCGAGAGAAATATCTGCATTCTTGTATCTGCAAGGATAATGAGAGGGTGAAGGGCCTGAATATGCTCAATACGTACTGCCTGATGACGTCTCCCAACCATGCAGAGTTGGCCTCGGGAACGTCCTTGAGTGCGCAAGCCACGGCCTTGAGAATGAAGTCGTTCACGCTGAGTTTAGCAGTCTTGTCCTTGTCGCCCGATGTCTTATTGAAGACTTCACGGAGCTTCAAGACCTTGTCCATGTTGATCTCAAGGGTCAAGTAGTAATGGGGCAATTCTTGCTTAGATTGCGTTAGACGGGTTCCGATGACCTTGCGCATATTCGAGACGGGGATATCGGTGTATTCTGGCTGGGGAACCGAGGGCCCCAGAGATGATGCAACCGTAGTGGCGGATGGCGCGGGAGGTTGGTACTTCTCCACGTCCTCGCGGATGATGCGGCCCTCGGGACCGGTGCCCTTGATCTTGGCTAGTGGGATACCCTTTTCGAGAGCGATCTTCTTGGCAAACGGAGAAGCAAATATCCGTTCGCCCTTCGAGAGTTCAGGCTGGGGCTTAGGCTCTGAAGAAACTAGCTTGGGTGCCTCAACAGGTACTACAGGTTCAGGTGCCTTCTCCTCCTTTGGTGCAGGTGGAGCGGGGGATGCCTCGGATACCATTTGAGCAGCACCTGAGAGATCGTCACCTTCCTCGGCCATGATGGCTATTGGGGTACCAACCGCAACGTTTTTGGCGCCATCCGTAGCCTAGGCGGGACAAGACCAATGAAGTAGTTTAAAAACATACCCGTTTGTCATTGTGGAAGTGAGAGTGTAGCTTACAATAATTCTGGCAACAATACCATCATCCTGGGCCTCCACGTCAATCGTGGCCTTGTCCGTTTCCTGTGGGTTTGGTGAGAACAGAAAGAGCATTCAAGTAATGCTGGTGGCTTGATACGTACGATTTCGAGAAGGACATCTCCAGCAGAGAAAGCTTCACCTTCCTGTTTTTTCCAGGAGGCAATACCGCCCTCTGTCATGGTGGGACTCATCGCGGGCATGGCGAACTTGGTGAGGGCATGTCTCCGTGCAGAAGTGTGCAGGCCTGTGAGGACTGTGAGGACCGATGATGAGAGGTTATAAAATATGAACGTACGCCGTGCAGCAATGCGAGCGAGAGAAGAGGCCATGGTATGACACTGAATAAATGTTGAGTAGAGGAAAACAGTCTATGTATACTTGGGATTTTTGAAGCCTATTGCCAAATAGCCGCAAATCCGAACGTGTCCGTCGAAACTGTCTTCCGACTTTTTCCCTACTTACAGGAAAAGATCACAAGTCGCACACTCATGGCCTCCGAAAGTTTACTCCCAGGACAACCAGTCCCACTTCCTCGTGGTCCAGTGCCCAGCCTCGGCAGTGGTCTCTACATCAAAGATGGGCAAGTCAGGGCGAGTCTTGTCGGTATACCCAGATATGAAGGATCTGTTGGTTTCTCTTCTTGCGTGCTTTCGAGTAGTGTGAATGACAGTCATTGTATTCTGGATCACTCGCGCATGTGCAGACTCTGACGATATCTCGTATGCGACCACATCCCCCAGCCCCGAATTCGGTGATCCTCGGAACAATCACGCGACTATCTCCATTGCAAGCTATGGTATCAATATCTGTAGTGGACGGTGTGCCACTGGCTCCAGGTGAAGAGTTCACAGGAGTGATACGTACCCAAGATATCAGAGCGACAGAGAAAGACAAGGTGAAAATTGGAGACTGTTTTCGGGGTGGTGATGTTGTGAAGGGAATGGTGGTGAGTGCATACTATGAACGTTGCAAAACGTGAGCACTCTGTTAAACATTGATTTGCAGATATCACTCGGAGATGCTCGAAGCTACTACATAACGACGGCGCGCAATGACCTTGGAGTCATTTTCGCTACGAGTGAGGCCAGTGAGTGGGGCAGCCTTTGATGGACTGGGCCCAGGTAACTAATATTGCTACAGGTGCGACAATGGAACCGGTATCGTGGCAGGAGATGCGATGTCCAAGAACGGGACGAATAGAAAAGCGAAAGTGCGCGAAACCGGACAATCTCTGACTGTATTGTGCTATCCCAAGTACACTACCCGCCTGACTCTGTGGTTCTGGTGCAAAAAGTGATCCTACCTGTGTTATTCCTTCAAGTTGTGCAGTCTCGATGCTGGTATATGTATGTTTACGTAATCAAAAAGGGATGTTGATGTCGTCGCGTGGCTGCAACAACGCTTGAACGTTTTCGTTGTAGGTGGTTTAACAACATCTTTTTTTTTCTTGGTTCTCTGTTTTTCGAGGTTGTTTTTCTAGTCTGTATTTTATTTTATCTGGTCTATATCGACGGCTTTTCTCTCCGCTGTAGATGCTCTTCCCAGAAATCCAATAATGGCCTCGCTTGACGACAACCAGTTCAAGTATTACACTTCGACTCTTCTGCCACACCAAACAACATTCTAATATGTCCTCCTTTACCAGTTACTCCTCGACAGATTGGAAGTCAAAATACTATGAGGTCGCTGATATGCTCGCCGAAACTCGAGCTGAGCTTGACGAATTCCATACCTCCAGCAAGGAGCTCGAGGAGGAACTCATCAAGGAAATTGAGCGCACTGAGAAGGCGCAGCAGGATCTCAAGGTCAAGGTATCTCGTATGGAGACAGAAAGAGACGAATGGAAGGTCCGTCATATCATCGTATGCCTTCAACTTATGCTTGAATTTCGACCCCGCTCTAGTGCAAGTTCATGTCACTACAGACCTCGCATAACACAACCACCGCCTCTCTGCAGCGAGAACTGGATATGGCAAGGCAGGAGTGCCAGAAGTTGAAGGTGCAGCTGCGTGAACTCGAAATGGGCAATGATGACCTGGAACGAAACGAACGCGCAGTCACTTCCACCTTGGCTGACGTCGAAGCCAAATACACACGGGTCCTCGAAGAGAAGATTCTTCTTGAGCACGAGCTTCTCGATAAAGCCACCCTGGAAGAGGAGTGCCAACGGCTAAAAGATGAACTACGAGGTTTGTGTGATACTGCTTTACCAAACACAATCACTGACAGGCAAATGAAGATGCCGGCGTCGAAATTTCTATCCTGAAGGATCAACTCTCGGCCTCTCGATCTAAGCCGTCTAGTATCAAGTCAGAGATATCTGTCTCCACTGCGCCTTCAACACTGTTCCCTCCACTATCTCTACAGTCGACCGAGGAGAATCTGCTTAGTACGCCACCACCACCCGGTCTCAAGTTGTCTGAATTGTCAACCGACAAGTCATCTGTCCCGACACCCTCACGTCCCCCGTCCACTTCTTTCAGTTCGACCTCTGGCCAATCCGCCCTGCTGCAACGAGCTGGCTTCCAACCAGGTAAATTCTCCATTCCGAATTCCACACCTCCTTCTGTCACTCGCTCGAGCACCTTGCCCACGCTCTCAGCATCACGCAACTACTCTCCACGGGCACCCATACCTCGACCCAATCTTGTCACATCCACTTCTAGCACGTCTGCGACCACAACAGTTTCCGCCATTCCTATGACAGCATCTAAGAGTAGAGGTGTCCAGATGGTGTCCGAGATGCGTGCGCGTGTCAAGAATCTGGAACAGAAAATTCACACTCGCGTTCCGCGATTACGCATAGGCAGCAATGCAGGCAAGCAAGGTGCAAATGCCTTAGCTTTGTCTACAATCGCGTCGTCCTCAAGCAATCTGTCAGCGCCGACCGCACCAAAGAGCGCTATTCAACGGACGAATCCCTTTGACAGCAAGCTCACCAAATTTAGTCCTCAGAGATACAGTGCAGAAATTTCGACACCGAAGAGTGGCGCGACAACCCCTGACCCAAATACGTCAGGGTGGGTTCTTATCGCGGATGACACTCCATCGCCTGCGAAGGATTCAGAGAAAGAACGCAGACGGGTGTCCAGCCCCTCCGCCCCAAGCGCATACCACAGTGGCATTCTTCCGTCCGCCTCCTCTCCTACGTTTTCTAAACCTATCCCTCTTGCTCAGATTACGCTGAACAACCGCAGACCGCAATCTCGCCTTTCTGGTGCAAGCCAGAGTACCACAGCCACCGTTAGCTCCATCCCTACGCCATCTTCTCGCCCTGCCACACCCACGTTTTTGCCAGTGCCTACCTCTGGGCTCCACGCAAACGGATCCATGTCTGGCATCGGCTTAAAGCGATCAACCGGTCCGGGTACAGGTGCCTACGGTCAGAAAAAGCGTGTTTCACTTGGATCCAGTACTGCTGGTTCTCCAACACCGTCATTCGACAACGAGTCCCGACCTCGTGAACGCCCGATGTCATACAATGCTAAGATGGACCGTCAGATCGCCAAGCCTCTTCCCCAATTCCCCCCTTCGGATTCGAATGTGACTATCCGTGGTTCTTCACGAATACCATCGTCCGCAAGTTCTGCGTCAGTCTTGTCGCAGAGCAGGATTGGCCGGCCGGCCGGCGTGGCAGGTGGTCGGCGGAGCGTTGGATTGGAGCTTCATGGCGAGGATGATGGTCCATTTTTGAACACTGTCCCTGACAAGAAGAACAGGGGGCGGTCGGGGAGCAGTACGTTCGGCTTTGGACGCTAGGAACATCATTCTGCAGGTTATGGCTTATTTCTATCTCTCACGGGTTGATTACGTTTTATACTCACACTCTGAGCCAAACTCTAGGAAGGTATCTCAAGACCTTGCCGGTAGTTCTCTTTGCATTGAGTCTCCAGGGCCGATTTTTGCGCTATCTTTTGCCGACAAACCAACCTTGCTACTGTCCTCTCCAAGTATCCAACCCATGTCTCCTGATCTACAACCGTTGATGACAGATGTTACCTTGCCTGATAATGATAGAACGAGAGGATTCCATGCACATGTCTTGTATATCATTTTTTTCTTGTTCACGATAAATGATACCATAGCTAGTTTCCCTTTTATTTTCTCGAGGTGTGCTTGGCGTCTTCCTCCTGACACTTTTCTCTGCACTCTTGCCTACTTGTTTAATATTCCTGCGGAATTGTGAATTTATTTGACAACATTGTGCTCATGATGCATAATGGGGGACGGGCAACGCCTGCAAAAAAAGTGTGTGATTTTCCTTTTGAGAAAGGTCAGATGCAGTTCAGGCTACAGTCAGATCATTGCTAACGGCACATAGGGCACTAGAACGCCTTTTTTCCGGGTTCCAGTGGTTGTGTTTTGCATGGCAAGAGGGCATCACCGTGATCACCTTCACAAAGTACCGCAGCGCGACGCGTTTATCAGCGCTGACTAATCACATCACCGTCCACAAATCGTTGTGATCGATATCCCCCACTCCACTCGCCGTCCACCACCAGCCATTCGGGATGTTGAAGTAATGTAAGTTGTCTGTGGAATCACTAGGTCGTTGTATTGTAGGTTGTAATTTTCTGAAAACTCTCGTTATATGTGCAATTCAAGACCCCTATGTTGCTCAAAAGCATGTATTTAAACAAAACGGTAACCTACAATAAAACCATCCCTTTTCTACTCTGCAAAGTCTCCATACAAGACCACGCTCAAAATTGTGTGCTCACGTTGTAGCGGGAGGTCGTTTTTCTTGACCACTCATTCCATTGCTTACCCTTGTGGATGGAATTACACGCGGACTTTGAATCCTGCGGGCATATGTGGCTGTGTCATCGATTCTTGTCCACACCTGAGACGCAGGCAACGGGGTATAAGCAATGTCTACACCAGAAGCTGGGCCATCCTCAACAGCACCGAAGAGGTCCTTGAACCGACAAGAAATCCTTGAAGAAGAGGAATACACAGCAGCCCTCTCCCACATCATCGCCCGGGATTTTTTCCCCTCTCTCGTCCATCTCGACGCCACTAACGACTACCTCGATGCCCTCCGTTCCAACGACGCAAGCCTCGTCACTGCTTCCGTACGTCGACTACAAGAGATCAACAGCACGCCTGTCTATCCTACCCGCCAAGGGTGGCAGACACCCTCTGAGACGCCCTATGGCATCGGGTTCTCGAAAACGCCGTTACGCACGCCGCGCGAGGTCGGAGAGCCAATGGCCAAACGACCGCGGTACGATACGAATATGAGTCTTGACGTCTTTCAAGCCAAATACACTTCAGAGGACAACTCGAGCTTCACGCAGATCATGCACGAGGAAAACAGACAAAGGCGGGAGAAGTGGGGATGGGCTTGGGAGGCGCAGAAGAGGGTGGAGGAACAGAGAAATAATATGTTAGAGGAGAGGGAGAGGATGTTCATTGAGCAACCGTCTGCTCCTGGAGTGAGGGAGAAAGTTCTGATTGAGGCACCGACGGTTGCCGGACTCGTCACCGCGAGTGGAGAGCCTTTGGGACAGAGTCGGGCCAGTAATGGTGAGGAAACTAGACAAGGGAAAGAACTACTTGCCGTCGAGAAAGCTACATCTGAGGGGGTGGTCGATGTAATGGCACCGAAGAAGGATACTCGGCCTGCCGGAGTAGATGCATGGAAGTTCAAGGTTAGTATACTGCTATCTTGCCTTTGCCCGCGCTGACAGATCTCTGTTTGCAGACCCGAAATTCTCTCATGTTCTCGCCTGACGCTGACATATCGCCTTACGACCCATCCACTTCCACTATTTCAATGGCAGCTGAAGTTAATCCGAAAGTAATCAAGCATAGAAATACACGTCTACCTGAACAGGATGAGGAGGGCCAATCGCGGGGTCTTTCTGCTCCTCCGAGTCCGACTCAGAGTCGAATAGACGCCGCCATTGCAGGGACACCATGTAAGGTTGCTGACGCATCGCTCATAGCATCCGACTTATCTTCCGCTTGACAGACCGCCACAAGTCTCCGACTACTGGGTTCCCACTTGTACCTAACGTGCCATCGCCGACTGCGGACCAGATGGGTCCGAAAGCAGTCAAACAGCTCATGACATGGGGAACCCTCAACGCAACACCGCGAATAATATCGCAGTCCGACGATCCACCAGAGATGCCGCCCCCAAACACGTTCCAAATCTCAGCACCATCAAGTCGTGAAGCGTTATCCTACAGACTCTCGGCTAGGGCAGCAAAGAGCCTCCGTGCGAAAGCTGGTTTACTCAGCGGCTCGACTCCTCTCCTAGGGCATGCCTCAACTCGGACGCTGGCAAGAGGTTCAATGGCACCTCCCTCTTGGACTCCACGTAGGGCAGACGCACCGGGCAATCTAACGCCCGCTGCAAGGAGGTTGTTGGATAGGACAGCTATGGGCACAGCTGCAACACGCCGAGCCGAAGCGATGGGGAAGATGGCAGGGTGGGAAAGTAGCGGGAGTCCGAAGGAAAAGGATTTGAATCATGTACGGTGGACGCCAACACCAGTGACGCGTAGAGGGTAATATCCTGCCTGCCTTCGATGCATGAGACGGGTTCACTACGGAAGCTCACTGCAACTAACACTATCTTCAAGGCTACAGAGTGGTAACACAAATACAAAGTGGAATCTACGAACTACGTCGTGGATATCCTACGACGTTTTGCTTCTGGTTGACTATCATCATTGTGTCGAGTAGAACTCGATGTTCGGGATGGTTCTACAGAGGATTGAGCCTTGAGCTTCTTCTTCACTATAACACCTTTCAGTGCTTTCTTGGCGGATGCATCCTTTCTGGGAGCAGGGGGAGCGGGGGTGGTGGCTTGGGTCCTATCGTTTGCATCGCTAGCGGGTTTAGGCGTGGACGCAGGCGCAGGTTTTGATATTATGGGAGGGGCCTTGTTGATGGTGTTCTCTCTTGCTGCAACAGCTCTGCAACGAAAGTCTATGTGAGGGAATAGCTATGATAAACTGTAAATCGTTACTTTCTGAAATCCGAAAGCTCTTCTCCATCTTGAAGCCTGCGAAGCCGTTCTTCCTCTGCTTGTTTCTCTCGTATTGAATCCAGGAACATGATCTCGTCCTCTTCTAGCGCTCGGAATTGGTTGGCTGCGCGTTGCTATGTCAGAGAGGGTGTGATGACCATGATGACCACAAGATTACCTAGCTTTGTCTTCTCCTCCCATTCTTCTTGTTTGGCTGCCTGTGTTAGGTCTGTGAACCGCCATAGTGATAGTTGGAGCGGAGGCCCACCCTATTTGCAGCCAATTTCTGTGGTGAGAGTCAACCATGGGGGTGCATGGTACAACAGCGTGGACGGACTCACTTCAGCTAAACTTCGACCATCGTAAGAGTCCTCGGCGGGCTGTGGAGGAGGCTCTTGACCTAGTCTGGAAGAGGAATGAGGAGACGCGCGGGGATATGTGATGAGTGAACGACGTGGACAGACCTCGCATATGCTGCCTTCCATTGTTCTTCTCTGCGGGTTTTGGCAGCCTCGACGTCGGTTTGAGTAACAAATCTGGAGGCGACACCAGTGACAGCAACAGTTGGTATACCTTCTTCCATGACTGATAGCGCTAACTTTGAAGCTGAAGAGGTGGTGTATGCCAAGGTAGATGATGTGACTGGGTTTCTTTCGCTAAAGCAGACGGTCACCCGAGGACTCACTAGTACTCACTTGCAAGATCACAGAGTTGGTTACTGCCTGCTCAACATTCATTGTCAAGTACTATGATGTTCTATTAGGTATACGGGTAAAATGATGTGACTATTTCACTGCCTGATACCGCCAGAGCCAGACAACAGGTCTTGAAATACCAGCCAGTTATTACAGCATGCTAAAAAGGGCTTAGGGAATCTGAAGATAATATCACCAATGTAATGTCTATGATACGCCGCGATCTACTACTACGCCTGTTCCTCCCTCGCTAGACGTGAACTTGTCTTCCTTATAGACCAGTCGTTGGCGTCGCTCGTCGCAAAACATGCCAACCCCCTCGACCATCAGCAAGCCACCGTCCCTTCCGTCCTTGTCTGCCTCAAGCATCACTCACTCTCATAGTGTCCGCAGCAATGTCTTCACCACACCATCCACCACCAGAGCTGTAGTGACAGCGCCTCGTGCGTACATGAACACCAGCCACTTGTGAAATAACATTTACCTTGTTACGCAGCCTGGGCTCAGGACGAACCACCGTCCCCGACACACCAGCCCGAGGACTTGGAGAGCGACAGGCTTGATAGACAAAGACGCATCCTCGACAATCGACCATCGGACTTGGCTCCGGCTTTGATATCCTCTTTTGGAGGACTCGCAGGCGGGACTGACAATCATTCTCCGTGGCGAATTTTTGCTCGCCCCCGCGAAGGCACCAGTGAACACGACCCGAAATCGGCGGGTCCATCTCATCATCAATGGCCACTAACAGGAAATCGACGGCAGCATCATGATTCTGTCCCCATGCAGAGAGAGAAGCAGTCTACGGATGAATCATCTCGACTTCAAGTAGATATCCCTCCTCCGACTCCTTTTACCCTCTCTCATACTAGCAAAACTCCTGGTTGGGACTCGCCGTGGAAAGCAAGAGACGATCTTCGAATGGGGGACCGTGGGCAATACGCTCATATATGCGAAAGACAGGATGACGAGTCCGGGGGTGACAAGTCCACGTTCAGTCGATCGAGGAAGAGTCGTGTCAGGGCTTTCATTTTGTCAAATATATACGTGCCACTGGTAAGCTCTTTCCTTGCATTCTTCAATACAATCAGTGACTTGGTCACAGCTATTCAGGTTTATAAACATCACTTTCACGACCTCTGCCTTGGCAGTGGCCATCCGCATCAGGTTATGGGAACTGCGGTACAATGTGATGGGAGTAGTCGGAAGTTCGCCGTGAGTAATTCTGATTCGTCGAGTGGATGGCACTCAACTTTTTCTTTTTGCAGAACTCTTGTGATAATATTTGCTCCTTTGACACTTGTCCATGTCATGGTTGCTGTATACGTGAGTACTATCTTCCATTACCTCTCATTCTAAATCCATCCTTTCAATCCTGTACAGCTCGAGTATTTTAGCCGACCACTGGGCCTATGGCGTACTTCTGGAAAACTGGCTCATACCTTACTGGAAGTTTGTTTTATCTGCGCTTGGTCTGCGGCTCTGTCCCTTTGCTTCGACAACTATTTTACCTCCCTCATACCATGTGCTCCGCCAAATAGCACGGCCTGGTACAGTCAGTTACCGCGGCCACAACTAAACCTACCGAGCCTCGATGAAGGGGGTATTGGAGCCACCATCTGTGACAACCAGCTTGTGCTGATCTGTCTCGTGATGGTTGGTCTTGTCATGTACTGCATCAACCTCGTCATCAGTCTGTTCCGGATTTTCGAAAAGGTGAAGTACCATGCTGGTACAAGGCGGCGTACATAGGTTTTGTTATATACTTTCCCTTTCCATCTTTTCCCCCACCGCATTTCAATCATTGGTCACCACGTCTTGACCTCACGAGGATTATCAAAGTTGTATCATGGTTATACATACAATGTATTCATAAGTCAATCAACCACCCCACATTCACTAGGCATGGGGCAACCCTTTTTTCCTGTCCCTGTCGGAGCGATAAGGTAGGCTCAGTACATAGTAAGTTAACGTGACGCGTGGATGAAAACTTATCGCTTGCTGTCAATGGCTCGGGCGACTTTCCAAGTTCTGTGAGCCAAGTTAACGGTGTGCGTACGAGTCAGAGAAAAGCGTGCTGCACCCTGACTCTGGCAGTGACCGTCATTCAGAACCAGGATTATGTGCCCTGGCCTAATCAAACTGTTCTTCACACGAGCAACCGAATACCGGAGTGCTCACTGAGGCCCCGAGCCATGCTCATCGAGTCACTGTTCAGTGCCTTCGAAGACGTGCAATCAGATGAGCGCAGTGTCGGAACATCATGAAGAACCAATGTCGCAGTTACAACTACGGGAAACGAAGACCAGTAATTATGCTATTGGCATATGTCTTCTCCTTGTGATCGCCTTTCTCTGGACTTCATCCAATTTCGTGACCCAGGTAGGTCCAGGCAAGCTTCTTGCCAACGGCGGTTATTGACGCCTCCTTAGTATATGTTCACTAGTGGTTATCAGAAGCCTTTCTTGTAAGTTTCCAACATATGCTGAACTCTTCCAGCCAGTTATACACGCCCTTGACGACTCATGATAGGATAACATATTTGAGTACGGCTGCCTTCACATTCTATCTTCTACCCTTTTACCTGCGAAAGACATTCGGGGACAGCTTTTCTCGGTGGAGAAATGCCAAGTGAGGCTACGATCACATCCTCAACCTCGAAGCTCGCTGACGGGGACCCCAGTTACCAGCCTCTGTCTCAAGACTTTTCGAGCGAACCTGCGTCTACTGTGCGTTTCACTCACCGTGTCCCATGCATGAAAATTTTCAAGGTTCTACAGGCCCTTCGGTCGTTGAAGATCAATGATCGCCTCACACCCGGGGAGACGGCAAAGCTTGCTTTCTACTTTTGTTTCCTCTGGTTCATCGCTAACTGGGCTCTGAACGCTGCCCTTGCATACACAAGTGTGGCAAGCGCAACTGTGTTATCAAGCACGAGTGGTAGGTGCAATGTCTCCAGTCAGATATCGTCTGATCGCCTCACAGGCATATTTACTTTGGCTGTTGGTCGCATATTCCGGGTAGAAACATTGACGCTAGTCAAAATTGGCGCGGTTTTGACAAGGTATGAGGGTGTTCTGTTCCATTCCAAAACTCACTTGCTCCAGTTTTGGAGGTGTTGTCTTGGTGTCACTCTCAGATTCATCCTCTAGTCAAATACCCAAGCCTACTGCAAATACCCAACCCGCCAATCTTCTCGCCGTCATGGGAGACATCCTCGCCTTGCTTTCGGCCCTGTTCTATGCGATGTATCTGATTTTCTTGAAAGTTAAAATCAAGGAGGAGTCACGAATAGACATGCAATTGTTCTTTGGTTATGTCGGCCTTTTCAACCTTTTGCTATGTTGGCCAGTTGGCCTTCTCCTACACTGGTCCGGCGTGGAGTACTTTGAGCTCCCAGACACCAAGCATGCCGTTATTGCCATTCTTATCAACGTACGTGTCCCGCAGTCTGTTTGATGTTTTCTGATATTCACCCACTCGGCTGGCAGATGTTCATCACCCTGTCGAGTGATTACCTCTACGTCATCGCGATGCTCAAGACCACGCCACTTGTAGCTACCATCGGCCTTAGTCTCACCATACCCTTGGCGGTGATGGGTGACTATTTCCTCAGCAAGCCCACTGCCTTCCAGGTGCTGTTGGGTGCCACGTTTGTCACCGCTGGGTTCGTTGTGGTTGGAGTGGAGAACTCGAGCGCGAGGGAAGGCGATGATCTGCTGGTTCAGAGTCTCATTGACGAGGGGCGAGGGCAACAGGCACTACTCCGCCTGGAGGAAGCAGTTCCATTGGAGTCAGAGACCACCGCATCTCCTTAGTATTTGAATACCTGTCCCATTTTCATGCATTTAGACAGTTCATGATACCACTCATGATCATAGGATCCATTGGTTTCTGTACGATGAATGAATTACGCTGTTTATAGTTGTTGGGAAACTTGTCCAGGTCATAATGAGCATGCAGTGACTTGTGCTTAGAAACTCGACATCGACGTTGATGAGGCAAAACTAAAAAATTGGCTTTGCTTTGCTACGAGGCTTTCATAAATCTCCGATCCCAATTCGATATGGTAGGGAGTCTTTTTGAGCACAATGAACCTGCTAGTCCGCTGATTTTCTTCGAAAGCCTAGGGAACGCAGGGTACGCGTCGGAGCTCATCAGCCTCCTGTGAAACTGGCCAAACGTCAGTTTGCAGTTCAAGAAAATGCAATCGAGACGGTGGAAGTTGGCGCTGCTGCACAAGTATCGGTAAGTAACCCCTCCCACATTCATATGTGCCTACGAATATAGTGTATGATCCAGGGCCAGGACATTCTCGAGTCTTTAAACGAGGCACCTCCTGTCGTAGTAGGTAAGAAGGTGAAACAACAGCTCAAGCACGAAGCCTTCATCGATAGTATGTACAGAGCGCATGATCACTTTGACAGGTACTAAGGCTTGGTGTGTGTGTAGGACTCAAATCCTCGGTCATCCCTTACTCAAAAGCACAGAGGCGGCGCTTCAACAGGAAGCAGCGTGAACAAGTAGGCGGTGGTCTTGGCTCCATCGAGGCAGTCATATCTGCACTAGACGAAAAGGAGCCATCTCCAGAGTCAGAAAGGGTTCAATCAGAGGATCATTCCCGACCACAACCGACCACAACAAAATCAAAAGTTGGCCGGATGGGAATCGGTAAAGGTGTTCCACTTACCAAGGCTCAGAGGAAGCGTGCTTTGTGAGTCTGCGAAGCAACGCTCTCCCAAGCTGGACCAACGTTGCTATTTTCAGGGAAATGGAACGGCTACGACATCCACTCATTTTGTCAAATCCCCAATTTGCCGCTGATCCGTTCCAAACGATCCGCATACATGTACAAAACACGCTGGAGAAGCATGCGCCATTCGTTTGATCGATTACCGTCATGCTACCATGTCATCTATCTCTTAATTGACCTCCCAACCTGTGTTGCAGCCCCCAAACATGTTTTGCCATCAAACTTAGCAGGTCGACTTTCTATTAAACAAGCTATTACACAGGCCATAATAACAAACATCGTCTGATATAATATGGGTATGGATGTCGTATCGTACTCAAAATCAACATCCGCACGAGTACAACGATTACTCGGAAAAGGAAGAGGGTCCCATCTTAGCTTGAGGGAGGAAGGGTCACTGGTGACCTTAGGCTTCTGAATCGTCCCCGGCTCTGCTCATGCCAGCACTCCAAACGGTGCTACCACTTCCACCACCGCTTCTCTTGCTCCTGCGACTCCTCCACTCCTCCCCAAGGCCCCTCCTCGGAGCTAACTCTGTAAATCCTCCTGTGCCTCCTTTGGCGATCTCCTCGCTTAGGTTGCGCTCATGGTTATCCAGCGCTGCCAGGGTATTCTCGGCTTCTGATTGCTCCAGGGCTTCCTGTGTGAGCTCTGCTCTGCCGTTGCCAGAGATCCCGAGTCCATGTGGAGAGTAATTCTGCATAGCAGGCGCTGAGTTGACCGAGGAAGTGTCAGAGTGCTCTGTGGTTGAACGCGATCTGAAGATCGAGAAGCGGCCGCTTGGCGTCGCGGTTGCGGGTGGGCTTGCTGGGGAAGAGTAACTCTTCTGCATCGGCACGGCAGCCGGAGAGCCAACCGAGCTAACGGGTGAAGGGATAGGCTTTTCGATGCCCAACAGCTTCATGGTCGCGTGGAGGCGTTCCCGCTCTCGCCTATCTTCTTCGTCTTCAAACGTTTCCAATTTGCGAGCACCCATCGTGGATGCAGCGCCAGGTTTGAGCGTCAGGGGCCGCAAGCTCTCGGCTTTCTTCTCGCTTCCTGCGAACATCGACAAGGCTTTCCAGTCGAAAGATAATGAGCGACGCTGCGCTTTAGTGCTAGCACCATTGGATGGGCCGAGGGGTGGTGTGACCGTCGCAGGTTGCTCGTGGGGACTGGTGATTACAGGGTTAGAAGAGGCGCGACCAAAGATAGTTGATTGAGGCCGTTGCTTAGACGACTTCTTGGGCGCGTTGGAGTTACTGGTTCCTGAAGGCGCCTTTGGGGCCGTGGTGGTGGTGGTGTGCGGCTGCTTCTCGTAGTCTACCGCCAGCACGTGCTCGAAGCCCTCTTCTGCGATGATCCGATCAATGATCCTCGACGCGTACAGCGACAATGCCTTGTTTGCGTCCCTCAGAGATTTGACTTCGGTGCGCAAGGCCTCTAGATCATTTGAAGCCGAAAGTTGATCGTGCGATTCCGAGGACGAGACTTTCATCGCCTCAGTGAGACCCTGCTTTCTTCTGCCCTTGTCATTAAGAACAGAACGCTCATCAACTGAATCTCCCGAGAGGATGTCTTTGTTCTCCGCACGACCTAATTCTGCAGCAAGGTCGAGACCAGGACCAGTAATAGGAAGATCCGCCAAGGATTCGCCTCGGGGGGCACGGCTTGGAGAGTGTGATGCAGATCCGTTTCTGCGGCCATGTCGTCCATGGAGACGACGCGGCGATTCGGTAGCATGACGATCGATCGTCGAGTAACCCAATATTTCCTGCCCCTCCCCTGCCTCCTCGTCCACTCTGTCCAAGGTACTTCTAGCAGTGCTCCGTAAAGAACCAACGTCATTGTCGTCGCCCACATCATCGTGGTCCTCATCCAAGCCTGAGGTTGTGCTAGGAGCACCACCAACTTGCTTCATGAGGTCAAACTGTCCGCTTAACGTCTTCTCTCTCAATAGGATCATGTAGCTTTCATTGTCCTCTTGTAGTTGGTTGTTTACTCTTTTCAAGTCGACAAGCTGCGTCTGCAGGAGTACGAGGGTGCTTTGCAAGGAGGAATACGAAGTTGAGAGCGTTGATAATTCCAGGCGGAGCGCTGTCATCTCTGCTGGTTCGCTATCAGGGTCGTCCAGGGCCTGTATTTGAGCTGGGACCGGTTCGGGTGGCTCGCTTAGAGGATCGGTTTCTTCCACAGTCATCTCTGGCTCACTTTCGACGGTCCGAATGGGCTCTGGCTGCTTACGAGCTTGAGTGAGGGATTGGATACGAGATTTGAGGTGCTGCTCGTTATCGTAAAAAGCTTGACGCTCGGCTTCAAAGGTTGATGTCTAAGGGTGTGAGACATGATTTTATCAGTAGGTGAGCTAGCGATACAAATTTTTGGGCACCTGTCCATTGTAGCGCCTTTGGATATCCCTCTTTTCCTTCTCTAGTTCGCGAACTTGGGCCCTCAACTTGTCAGATACCTCCATACGAGCAGCCATTTCCTCCTCCATGCGAGCCTGATCAGCGTACAGGTCATTAAGCCTGGATTCGGTCACGTTTAACGATGACATTAAACTGTCATTATCGGTCGTGAGAGCTGAAATAATCTGGTCTTTATTCTGTAATTGAACTAAGAGCTGAACAAAGGTCAGAGAGGTCAGGAGGTATTGGAGACGGGAGCACGAACTTGTTCCTTTTGTTCCGTCTCTTGCTTGAGCGACACAGAAAGTACGTCGCGTGACTCGGAAGTGGAGCCCAGTGGCCCGGAAGGACCCTTGACGGAAGTACGACGAGAAACGCCTGAATTAAGTGAGGAACCAGTAGCACGCGGAGTGGCGAGCGCTGAACGAGCTGACGAGGCGCTCCTTGTTACAGAGGCAGCGGGAGGGGACGTGGAGATATTATGTGACAATCTCCGGGAAGGCGGCGGGGTAGCACGGGATGAGGCAGTCGTGGTGGCCATGTGTGCTAGTTACTTGGGTAGAACGTACGTGTCAGCACTGTCAAGTCGTTACTGAGCGTATCCTACTTGGAAAAGTGAGACAGTTAATGGGTTAGGTTGTCAATGTACAGGGTAGACAAACTCCTTGTTGACAACGTTGCAGGCCAGCTGTAAGCGCGTGGTTACTACTAGCTCTGCCAGTGCCAGCATAACTTTGATGTATTGTCCGAGAAAGTGTTGGTCCACTGCCATGCGAAATTGCCTTTTTCGGATTACTCTATCAGGCAAGTGAGAAAGAATGGTTCGTCAAATGGGTTGTTCATGTTCCACCACACAAACGCACTCGAAGAACAACCGAACTTGTCCGTACATTTAGCCAGCTAGACCTGTTCACGAATGGATCTCGGAGAAATTGCGACTGAGTCACTACAGGATGCAGGTCTTTTCCGGTCCTCCTTCTAAAAGGTAATCAGCTCACAGTCAATCAGCTCTTGTCATCGGTTAGGTACCACAGTAGGACTTCCTATACATTGCAGGATTCCAGCCCGACACTAATATCGCGTCCTTAGCATCTCCGCCACCGCCCATCTTTGGGCTACCAGCCTTACATCGCGGAGACGTGATCGAGATTCAAGGACCTGCATCATCAGGGAAGACGCACCTCCTCTATCACATTCTATTGACTTGTCTCATGCCCAAGTCCGACCATACAACTTCTTCAGTGGATGTCGGAGGTTGGGGCATGTCTGCAGTTGTTTACGACACAGACTCGTCTTTCAACATTCAGCGATTGCGCCACCTTCTTCTGACACGTATATCGCAGCTTCTGCCTTTGTCTGAAGAAACTGAGAAGGAAGAAATCGCACGACAGTCGCTTGTGCGCTTGCACATATTTCGTCCAACGTCCCTCTTACAGCTCGCGACTTCCATCAAGAATTTGCCACCATATCACGCATCGCACATACCAAACGACGAAATAGGGGTCCTTGCCATAGATTCCATGAGCACCTTTTACTGGGGAGAGCGTTTCTCTGCAGAACGAATGCGTAACGTTGCGCCGGAAAAGGCGAGGAGCAAGTCGGACGTGGTATCTATTCCGCCGCTGTATCATGTATTGAGTGCCATTCAGAGCGTGCGGCTCTCACATAGTCCACTTATTGTTCTAACAAACTGGGCACTCAGTCCTTTGTCTCAAGACAACACAACATTTTTCGCAATGCTGTACAAGCAGCACCTTCATCCTTTTCCTGCGCTTGACGGCGTGGCGGACCTTGGCGCCAAGGTAGCGAAGACTACCGATCACCTCTCACTTGCATCTCCGTTCTATCTTGCGCACCATATCTCCTTATTATCTCCGTCGCCGGCCCCATTCCCTCCTGATACGCCACTTGATGATGCACTACGGCAAGAAGCACAATATAGGAAGGATGTTGTTGAGAAAGGAGGTGTACTTTGTTTGGTAAGGTCATCTGGGACTCGGGACACCAGTCGCTTCGCGTTCTATATCACAAATGAAGACATTGTTGTCCAATAGTCAAGGCTTGACTAAGTAGCTTTGGTTTTCGTTTTCGAGATAGATGGATACACTTGTACGAAAATTTTACAGTCGCCGAAGAACAAACAACAAAACATTAGAGATACTAATGGTAATATTTACGATATGTACTAGGGGGTAACTATGTGCAGACAATAAGATAATTAGTATATAAAACTGGAGTAGTAAGTTGGCTCCAATGACAATGACCCAAAACATCGCACGGTCCGCAATTGATATCCGTCGTTCATTGTAGAGAAGTATAGATTTCGTCCAGATGCGCCTTGTAAGCGTCCTCGACCGCCTGCCGCCTAACATTACCTTTCGTCGCGGTCCTGGGAAGTGACTTGGGCGGAACAATGATAATCAACACCGGCGAGGTGATACGTTCGTGAAGGTAGCGTCTAGAGTGGAAAGGTCGTGTTTTACGAATGATATCCTTTCTGAGTTTGTCGTGATCTACGCCGGGTGCCGGCTCAACGAAGAGTGCTGGTGATGGCCTGCCCGTGCCCACGACAATGCACTCCTCGATTGAGTCACCGCAAGTCGCACGAACGTTATCTTCGATGGCTCTGCAAAGGTATCGTAAATAAGCCGTGTAGTAAGATCGTGAGTGAGAATGGACATACTTTGTATCGCAACGCAGGCTGTTTTCGCTCTTGATCCAATCGTCGTTACGGCCGCGAAAGGCAAACGAGCCTGGAGCCATTTCTTGGAACAGATCGCCAGTGTGAAAATAGCCGTCCCCGCTCCTCAGGTAGGGATCTGGGCAATCGCCGGAGTCGGCCAAGATCACCAGCTCCAGTAACTGATTTGACGAGTGATGGCCCGACTCAAGCTGGGGTACGGCATCGATAGGAACGAATGCGTAAGAAGTACCCGGGATGGCGCGAAGCAGAGGTGCATCTCGGCCTCTGCCGCCAATGGAGAGAAGCATAGCGCCGCATTCCGTACTTCCAAAGAGGTTCTGCGGAGTTCTCAGGATGACGTTCTCGCAACCCAAGATGTACAACATACCTTCATCTTCAGCCCACTGCGGTAAGCAAATTCCTCCTCCTCGCGGTTAAGAGGCAGACCACTGAAGAGGATCTCGTCAAGGCCCTGCAGGTATCCGAGAAGCTTTGGGTGGGAACGAGAATTGCGCAGGTGGGTGGACAGGAAGGTTGAAAATTGGTTTAAGCGGTTGAGATGACACTGGTGGATCATATTGACTAACTCCTCAGAGGAGAAGGCAATTTTGGTAGGTTGAATAGTGCAGGTTCCATGTTGAAGGGCACCGATCAGCACTTTGAGGATGTTACGTCAAGACGGTCGCAATGGAGATGCGGTGCCAGTACTCACTGAAAGTTTGGGCGATGTGGCACATGCTACCCCTGCGAAAAGATAGGTTGGTCATAGTATATAAAAGTCATCTGCAACACTTACATCCAAGTAGTGACGTCTTGGCGCTGCGGATCACGAGGAGTACAGGTGAAGTCGGCCTTGGTCACAATGGCGTTTAACCATCGCTGGCTACAAGGGACAAGTTTTGGGCTTCCCGATGTAGACCCGCTTGTGTGGAAGATGAAAACTGTTTGATCCACATTCTTAGGGGGGGCAAGCGGTGGCAATACTTCGTTGAAAGCATCCATACTGTCCCTTCCCACTGCGAGGAAGACCGATATAGGAAAGTTTGAGGACATTCCCGCAAATTCGGAAGCGAGTATCAGAGCACGGGCATTTGCCCTACGGAGTAGTTCGAGGACTACGTCAGGATTCGGAAGCCGTATGCTGAACAATTGTGGGATATAGCCAGCTCTTGAGATACCATATATGTGGAGAACGTCCTGATAGGTCATCCCCGCAAGCCTGTACAGCGTCAGAACGACGGTCAATGGGCAGGTTCTCGAAACTCACCAGAGGCCAACCACCGAGCGTTCTGGAATGCCATCAGACGCAAGGAGTTTGCGATAGTAGCGTGCAGTGTATTCGACGTCTTCCTTGAACTGACGATATGATATTGAAAGCCAATCATGTACCTGAGGGGTTGAAGGATTTGATCGGGGCACTTTGAAAGCAGGAGCGAACGGATAAAGGATGGAACTTCTGTCGAGGACTGTGAGGTGAGACTTGTATGAAGGCATGAGAGGGGGGATTGGATGAAGAGCACAGGAGGAGAGAGGAGAGAGACTTTATATGCATGCTGTACACGGATGGAAGAGTTGAGTCAGAGCGCTCCGGAACGGAGTTGTTGACGAATGTGTGGGTGGAAGTAAGAGGTCGTTAACGCATCCTCGAAGTCGTATAGCTTCCGTAACGGTGATATGGCAGATCAAGTTGAAACATGCCGCAGGCACCGCAGTGTTGTTGAAAAGTTAGATCTGTGACAGAAAAGAGACCTTGGCGCCGTAAAAGGATAGACGCGAACTGGAGCCAACAAGATTAGACGATGCAACTTTGTGAGAACGGCACGGCCGAGTGCGATTACCGTGTCAGACCTCGGAAGTGAAAAAGTGACTCAAGGGGATAGACACCGCTCGTAAAAGGCACAGGTTCACCATTTCTGAAAGATAAAATCAAAAGATATCAGTATCTTTTGATACAAGTGCGAAAAAAGAGAGACTGGCCTCGCCGTGTACAACGGAACGTTACACCAGGGACTCACCATCATGTGTATGAGCCGTGTATCCTTGGAATAGTCGAGCGTCTACAAAGTTGTTGAGACTCACCATCAGGTGCACTGCATATTACAGCCCCTTTCAAATTAACTCGACCAGTTCATTAGTCATGGCGTCTGCCGCTTTCTGAGGGCCTTACCCACTTGGCTTGCCAAGTTACTTGATGAGCCCTGCTGAAATATTATCGTGTGGTCCTGTGCTCAATTCTACTCGGACAGGGAACACTCTACACAGCAAAGTTTGAATTGGTATTGGTGTGGCCCTGTGGGACCTCCTCCCAAGCAGCATCGGGTTTGGAGAGGGTTGACCATAACTTGCCGTAATTATCCCAGACAACCGTGGCTGTTCAAATTCTGTCTGTATTCATCAGACTCCCCGTATCTCTTTTTCAAGATCAGACCATGCATGATCGTGCTACTGGATGGCGTGGCGCAATGTTGGCGCATATGTTTATGTGCGGTCAGGTGAACATCAATTGCAGGAACTTCCTGTGAACTCCTGTGGGCTCTGCCCCATCGACAAGCCTGAGTGATCCGAATAGTGTCAGGTACACAACACCGTCTCTAGCTCAGCGGTCCGTGAGGTCATTTTCATCTGCTTGGAGTGGTCAATGGTCATAGAGAGCACCACCGATGCGTAGAACATATTGTCAGGGCTTCAGGTGATGCATTCTGTCCTACTTCATCAATCTGGTTCACGTCATTACCGTCAGCCTGTCAAAACCAAGTGTGGTAACTCGTTTTCTTACTCCACGGACTATGCTTGCTGCGTGATTAACCCCAGGGGGCCACATCGAATGCACCTCACTTCATCGCGTGTTGACCTGTGTCGCTCGACATGTAAACACAAAGTCCCCGGGTTCGTGCGTTGGGATTTGGCATTCTAGGTGGTCCCTTTGAGCCGGCGATCTACCAGGCAAGACGTGTAGTACGTCTGCGATCAGAAAGGTTTGTTGCTTCTTGCCACAACGTTTTGCACGTATCAGATCAGGGTGCATCGTCTTTTCATCCTTGGGCTTGAAAGTCGGCTAACCGGGTCCGTCGGCCATGAACGGCACTGTTCCAGTTCATCTGAACTGAAAGGGGACCCCACTGAGTAAAACATCCTTCTTGCGATGGACTGTTTGATTACCGTCACCCACCGCCGTCACAATCGGAAGGGTCGGTATCTGGTTGTAATTTGCTTGAAGCTATTCCTGCCTGGTACCTACCTCACTTCAAAGCTCAAACACGCCAAACAGAGAGTAATTTTGATCGGCCAAAGGTCCATTGTTGGATAGATCGGACAAGGACTACAATCCCCGAACATACATCGCTAGGAAATAGAGGAGGTAAGGTTGCTCTAAACCTTTGACGACTGAGTTGTGATCTGTAGATGACCGGCCCGACCAGGGCCGTAAAGGTTGCTTATGATTGACATGGAAATACTCCCGGTTATTGCCGAGTCTGGCTTCAACCTCGTGCGTGGACTTTGCAAAGTTGTCAATGCGCTCTTGGGAAGTATCAAGTTAAGAAAGTACCTTTGGTAGACGGATTCACAAACCATAAATTCTCTGGCACAGGTGAGACGTTCGTTTGAAGGATAAAAAGCAAGTTTGGATCTGATACTGCTCATTTTTCACCCTCTTCAAGTTCATCAGACCACAGTGGTGGACGTGACAGCCTCGCTCATTCTGGCTGTCCATGCTAAGGGGAGCTGGCCGTATTCACAGCCAGCACATCAAACAAGCCCAGTTAGCCATCGGCAGGCGCCACGAAATTCTCCCGACGTCACATTCTCCCAGTCATTTTATCCATTCATCATGTCCCTCACCCACGGCGACAGGCTTTCAGGCACTTGCGCACAACAAAGACCACACTCAGTACATCTCAGAAAGCATGCCCATAACCCACATTGTACAAGGGCCCGACGTTACATCTTCGAATCGCACAGCTCCATTACCATCGACTTCGCGTGGTTTCAGCCCATGGACTCCCACAAAACATTGTGGTCAATACCCGTCTGGGGTAATAGATGTCATCGACGTGTTTTCTGGTGGAACGAAAGAGGAAATAAGGCTAATCACAACGCACATCATGTCTTCACCGGGAATTCGCCAATATTTCCGCCAGCGGGAATCTGCCAGGCGTCTGGCGCAATTTATGGCATCGACATCGCGACCATCAAGAGCTCAATCTGTCATGACTCTTGCGCATGTACTAGGCTGCTCCTTCAAACCAAATCACTTCGAAAGTGTCGTTCACCAGCTTTCATTGAAAGAGTACTGGACTTCTGTCCCCCCACTTGTGTCCCTTGCAAGACACCAATGTGGCAGGACGACAGCTCGGCTTCTCAATTGGAAGATGAGAGCATTCATAGAGTGCCAGCGTTTCGGGCGTTTAGATCAGGTACTGGAGGAATTTGCACGGGACAATGTCCAACCCATTCGGAGGACCTTTCATCTTCTGGTTTCTGGACATCTCCGCAACCGAGACCTGAACTCTGCGAAGAGAGGTTTGGAGATGATGGAGACAGCTGGATTTCCTGTCGATGCCTCCACTCACGCGCTCATCGCTATCACATACCGATCTTTGGGCCTGGATCCACAGGTCCATGCTCGGGCGTTCCAAGCCTTGCGTCATGTCGATGCTCGCACATCCACTCGGGTACTCAACAGCATCGTACAACATTTCCTAGATATCGGAGACGAGCGGGGTGTAACAAATTACATCAAGCACTTCGGCCCTGTCGCTACTCGGGAAGAAGCCACACACAAATCTGGAGGTACTATCCCAGGGGCCGACGGCGTTACATCCCCACCCATTCATACTTGCCCGAATCTATCCACACTACCCCTGGTCCCCCCCAACGCCGCCACATTCACCATCTTGATCAATCACTTGGCCAAACAGCGTCATTTTCATCGGGTCCACACAGTGCTAGACCGGATGGTCGAAGCCGACGTCAAACCCGACACTGGCATCGTAGCTGCTCTCATTCGCACCTATTGTCTCAGTGGTCATGACGACATGGCTGTGAGCCTGTTAGCTGCGATGCTCGATTCGGAGGCAGATGCTCGTAGTGTTACCGCTTCTCTCCGCGTAAAATGGGTACCCCACACCCCCATCAATGTAAAGGGCATCAACTTAACTGTACATGTCTTTAACGCCATTCTGGGCCGCGTTATGGAGATCCGCGGACTCAGTGGCGCAAGATTCATTTTTCGCATAATGCTATCCAAAGGCATCCAACCTAATGAGACCACTATTGAAGTGTTTCTCGATTACCTCGACCGTACGGAACACGTAACACCACGCCAGCTCATACGGGTTCTTCGGAGTATGTCCCCGGCTATTCATGGTCCTACCGTCCGACATCTCAACATCATCCTTCGCAATGTGTTGCGCCGCAAGAAGTATCTGGTTTATGGAAGTGGATGGGATGCCACTGCGTCAAAGTTTTCCCTCACTAGAGAACACAAACCCACATTTCCGGAGGGTCGTATCCTGCTAAACACCGAGAACTTTGATCCCAGCGGCGACCTCCCACGTCATCGCCATTCGCGATATGACGCTTGGTTGCGACCCATCATTCTTGCTCTCTCCCGTAAGGGAGTCAAGACTGATCGAGCTACCATCGCAATGCGTCTCAAGCAAGAAGCTACCGTCGACCCAACACTCGGGGCAGCGAAGTCCGTTTTTAGTGATATGATTGACCAGGGCATGCACCCAAACCGGTATCACTACACTTCTCTTATGGACGGTTACGCGAGGGCCGGAGACATGCGTGGGGCTGAGCAGGTCATGCGGTTTGCCAAAGAAGCGGGTTTCGAGCCAGAGGTGGTGATGTACACTGTGCTCATCTCGGGGTATGGGCGCGAGGGAAAACCAGAATTGGCGATGAGGACTTTCCGCTCGATGGTCTCCGCTGGTGTCGCGCCCGACGTGCCAGCCGTGGACGCTCTGGCGCATGGATACTTTGCTGTTGGGGCATATTCAGTGGCAAGGAAGGTCCTGCTTGAGCTGTGGCCGCAAGTAAAGCCGTTTCCAAGTGGACTGCAAAATGTATCTCTCCAGCGATTGGCACGCGCTTTTCGTCACTCGGAGCACATCAGAGCAGCTCGCAAGGAGCCTCTGACTCAGCTGGAGCGACGTTTGTTCTATTGGAAACTTCGTGGGGTATTGCAGGGGTGGAGGTATTTGCAGGGGCTCCGGGTGCCGAGTACTTTCTCCACGCCGTCGTAGTTATTGATCATTGTATCCAGGGCATCAGGCAGTTGTCACTCATAACACATGATGCTTGTTACAAGGTATCATACCCCTTCGATGCGATGAGCTGGAATTACAATTTACAAGCCACCTCAGTACATGTCCCAAATAAGATATATATAAAACTGTCTTATCGCCTGTGGGCAAACTTCTGGTCCAAAAGCCGTAGAGCCTCTCTGACACCATCTGCATTAACTTCTCTCATTCTCCGTCGCCCACACTCGATAAGGACGTGCTGGGGAACGAGCCGTGGCGGCGACTCACGTTGCCTTTGCTTTTGGTAGAAGTGTTCGTGGGGGTCTGTGAGCAACACAGACTGATCTTCCCCAGAGGTCGTTGACCCGAGATGGGAAAGTCCTGCCTCGCGATCCGGCGTGAGAGACCCTAGTGCAGGTGATATGACAACGCGAGATCCGGTGCACTTTGACCTGCGTGCCACCACCTCTGCCAAGAGCGTCAAGTCTCCAAAAGCCACATTAGGATGTGACTTGAGCTGACGCCATGCAGCGTCCGTTGGTATGGTTTCAGGACCGCGCGCAGAGTTTGTCGAGGAGATAATAGGTGCAATACCGCACGAACCGCATTTGCTAATGTCACCGCAACAGCCCCCAACCAAAATTTTGTCCGCTTGACTTGTTCTCCGTGGGCAATCGACGCAAGGCGCGGAAGAGTTCACTGTGTGATCGATGGCCTGACAGAATGTCTTGCCGAAATCGTCATCAGCGCAAGCCATACAATTGTCAGGGTCACCTGAACATTTGAGAGTGGAAGAGGTGGTCGAGGAGGCAAAGGGCGTGACTAGGAATACTTGGTTCGCCCTTGGAGCGCCTGTCCTACGACGAATAGGAACGGGTGCTTGGAAAGCTGGCAAATTGTCGAGTATGCTCATACTTGGAGGAGGAGGGCCAAGGTGCATGGATTGGTCCAACGACGTGATTGACTGCTGATCGAGCTTATCACCTTGAAGGGGAAGCTGTTGGAGGTCACTGCTACCGCTCAGGGTCTCGTTGGCTGCCTGCTGCATGGCTATTTCTCTGCATACGCAAGGCGTGTTTGGGCTGCACAGAACGCAGGCGTAGGAGTCGACAGGGTCTTCCATGTTGACAACGCCGGTTGGCTGACTTGGCGTGGCAAACGTGAGCATACTACTGATTGGAGGGGGAGGTGTGGGAAAACCTGAGTGTCGAGAGTGGCCTTGGCGTACCCCAGGAGAAAGACCGCCAGCGGCAGCGTCGTCAGGAGAAGACACCAGCGAAGACGACAAAGATGGAAAAGAGCCGAAAGCAAGGGTAGAGTGCAGTGGTTCTTGCTTGTCCCCATCGACCCTGGCGCGCTTTCTCGTGGAGCTGTCTGTGGAAAAAAAAGTTGGAGAGTTGGTAGAGGTGTCGTCTCGTACCCGTTTCTTATCGTTGTCAAGGGATTCCTCGCGTTCCTGTTCCAGTCGAACGATCTTCTCCCTGAGGATCTGATTCTCATTGCGAAGCTCATCATTCTCTTCCTTCATCTTCTTGGCGATGTTCTGTAGAGCGACATGGCGCTCTATCTCCCCCTGTTCGTAAGAATGCAAACGAGCTTGAAGTTCGGCTAGCTGTGTTTGCTTGCGCTCACGAAAAGCTCGCTGTGCAGCTCTGTCATTACCCGAGTCAGCTTCGTTAGCGAGCACCATGTGATATGTACTTGCCTGTTCTGCACACGTCTCCCAGACGAATCCTCGTCCTGTGTACATAATGTTAGTCAACATATGACGCACTAGATATATGAAGACTGACTGCTTCGTCTTTGGGGACGGTGGGGGTCTCCTTCTTTGGCTTTCGGCCGGGCTTAGGTTTTGCGGGAATTACCCATTCCCTTGAGGCTGTGGTGGACAAGAGGTGTGAGATGCATTACAGCAGAGCCAAAAGAAATGCGTACGCTGTGCCCACAATGTTGAGGAAGAGGTAGATGCGGTCTGGGAAGCGGGAGACAGACCGATGGGAGGCATAACGGCTGAACTTGACAGAGAGTGATGATATCGTTCGAGGAGATGGAGTGAAGAGAGTCAGTGAGGTCTGGGGAAAGAAAGACAGACAAAACAATGATAATGTATATGAGCAGCAATTTTGAGTAGAGTTTTGAGTGAACTCTCGGATTAGATATTGGATTCGGTCGTTCCTCCATCCATGCTCACACTAACACAGCCACATTGGAATGTGTCCACGATGTTAAAGTGCACCTCAGGCTGGTCCGTACAACACAGCATAGCGAGAGTCGAGAATACTAATCAACGACGTCCTCTTCGATCTGTTCAATGACTTCATCGATCCATTCTTCGATCTCCTCCTTCTCTTCCTCACCTCCACCACTATCAAGTCTATGTCCCCGGCTCCGCTTCTCATCAGCAATTTCACGCTTGCAACGCCCTCGCCAAGCATTCCACTCATCAACCAGGCGCTTACGATGCGCGATGAGCTCAGCGCTAACATTACTCTCCTCGGCAGCATCCTCTTCGTCAAACGTGCGACTGTACTCTTTCAGATTCCGTCGGATCTGTCGCTGCTGCTCCTTCGTCAGCAACGGGCGTGGGCGAGGACGCCATATAAATTGCTTGAAGCGATCCAGGATATGCTTCTCGATTTCTTGCCCACGGAAGTCCCAGATGGCGTATCCGTTTTCAAGCTAGGGGCGGTGTCACTTTTCAGCGCCGGTCCTCTGCTCAACCAGATGACTTACAGTATGTCTCCAAGCGCTGGCGCTTGTCGCCAAGTATCTCCCACTCGGATCCCATTCTACATCCGTGACGCCATAGTGGTCCGCTGAGCCAAGGTGCTGGATACTGGTGCCCCATTCCACGGCCTGACCTTCTCTGCGTTCTTCGCTGTTGAAGTCGAGGTCCCAGAACTCAAGTTCAGACTTGGTGGACGAGCCCACAGTTGCAAGAACAACATGTCGTCCTCGTGATGACCAGCGGATGGTGTTGCTGGTCCGCGATGCAAGGGTACCTAATACAATATTGAAGTGACTTTAAAGATTACATGACACTTGTAAAACGTACGCAGGAGCTTGAAATCATTTTTGGTTCTGTCGAGTTGATAGAAACTGATGTCGGTTTTGATTGTGATGCCAGGACCGGGATTACCGAGGTTAGGGTCACTGCTCGAGACGATTGCAAACCGCTCGCCCTTGGGTTCCCACGAGAAGTCCGTTACGGTATCTACGTACGCATTCAGTACGACAGGATGCAAAGGGTAATTAACTTCAACCTTTAAGCTCCACTACTTCCACTGGAAAGTCTTTTTCACCCACTCGGAAGATTTCGAGGTTGCAGAATATCGATTTCTTGGTTTTCGTGTGACGGTCGACTTTGACGCACAGAAAGTCGCCATGATTCTGCCAATAAAGCTTGCACTATAAAGTTTGATTAGTGGCGATATCTCAGGCTGAAGTAAAACGCTAACCTCTGTAACGTTGAAGAGGTTCTTCTGGCGCAATATCCGCCGGCTAGGGAACTCCAGGAGGGTGACGCGTGCAGGTTGATTGGCCACTTCAGGTGTCCAGTAAGCCAGCATGTTCTCCTTGGCTTTCTTCGGAGCCTTTCCAGATTTGGCTTCCTCCTTAGCCTTGTCACCGTGAGGGCACCATTCGAAGTCGACGACACCCTCGATTTTCAGACTCTTCTTGTCGTGGAGACCCATGCTGGGAAGCTCATAGACACTGATCTGCTGGCCTGGTGTCACTCGCGCGACGAACTTGTCATCAGCGCTCCATTTTAACGCGGGCCACTGCATCTGCTTTTTGACCGAGGGATCTTCACCCTCCAGGAGAGACGTGGGGAATGTTCGGAGGAGGTGGCCTGATTTGATGTCCCAGACAGCTATGTTGTTGCCTTCATCTTCGGGGGAGAAGAACTCAGGTCCTTGGGGGAGGTTTGGAGGTACTGTGATGGGATCATGTGACCAAGTAACGAGGTAGTTTTCAGAGGGGGAGAAATCGATAAGCTTGACAAGAGGATGAGCAAATCGATGTTGAGGCTCCCAGGAAGGTCCGCCCCACAAGCGGACACCCTGGCGGAAGAGAGTTGCAAAGTGGGTGCCCAGAGGGGACCAGGAGGCATAGAGTTCTGTCCAGTTCTAAGGCTGGTGTCAATGCGTGCCCGCGTTCTTCATCTGGTGGAACATACCTTTTTAGAATATGCGATTTCGCATTGAGATGGCCTCCCGTGCCAATGTATCTCTACGTCGTCACCGCGGTAAGTGACATATTGATCGCGCCCTTGTGGGTCAGCAAGCCATGCCCTAAGATGCTCCTATAGAAGTCTGAGTACGATGAATGGAGATATTTTCGTTTTGCAGACCTTGGGGTGATACTCTTCTGTCTTCGGCTCAACATATGTTTCGTCCATGTTGGCATACTGTTCGATATCGGTAAACCGATTGAGGAGGAAGGTGTGCTTGGAATCGAAGGGATGACCATGCATGGCACTGACAGCAAAGGCCGCCGCATCTGCGCTCCCCGCGTCAATGAAAATGAAGCTGGATTACGATTTTCAAGACATGGAGTCAACTACGAGAGATCAGCGTACCCTTTGCTTTTTCCTGAGGCGTTATCCCAAGGTACGAATATGTCTTCAGGTTTGATGGCAACTCCCTTTCTTGTGAACTCCTTGGAAATTTTTGCAAGAAGCTTCTCGAGTTTTGATTTATCGATTACCGGTATGCCGTCTGCGACGATGACATTGTCAAGACCATCGTCCAGATCGACGTGATATCTGGCAGCAACGGTGAAAATAGGCATATATAAGCTGATACGATGGCATACTTTGCCTCAATGTCTGTAAAATCAAGTTCATCGTCGAAGGTGTCGTGCGAGGTACCGTTTGGGACAGCCATCTTGTCGTGCTCAATGTTTCCGACGATCTTGAGGCTTGCAAGGGAAAAGTTTGAATTCCCAGAAACTCCGCTTAAACTCAAACGGCCCAAACTGGACGCACTCACGGCCTTCGTCCATTTTGTCAGAGGTGCTGATAGTATTTCTACCCATGACATTGATGGTGCTATCAATATGAGGTCTGGGACGAGAGGAACCGCATTTAAAGAACGATGGGCTTTGCTGTACAGGCACGCTGCGAACGTGCTGGGTGAGCAGAAGTGTTGTCGCAAATGGCTGCCTCTGATGTACTGCTTATCTTCGGTGGCTCAAGAAACAACGTGTTGCAGTTTATGGTGTACGCCGCTGATATCATGGCTGAGAGGGAACCTGCGATTTTGAAGCATGTTCGTGGGTGTCCATGAACGTCTCGCAGGTCCTAGTCCTAGCTAAGTATATGTTTTCAAGCCCAAAGACAACGGTTTTATGCGCCAGGCAGCTTTCCTCAAGCACATGTTGCCCGACATTGGGTAGTGCTAGGAATCTACAAGGACGTATATTGACGTGGAGTCAGCGCTAATCACCAGGTTCACTACTACATGCCCTCACGATAGCACGTGCGTCCCCATATAAAACGCACTGACAACAGATATGCCTCCTTGTCTTTACGAGAACCCTCCTGTTCTCGGCCTCCTGCTCCTGTGATATACTTTTTATCATGTCAGGCGAGAAAGACGTCCGCTCCTTGGAGGAGGGACAGACCACTGGTCCTCCAAATGTCTCCGTCAAGACTCATGAGGCGAATCTAAAAGCTGCAGCCCACAATCTTGACAAACGAGAGTCTCTCAGCGCTTGGCTCACTATCTCTGCAGCGGGCTTTGGTTTAATCAGTGATGGGTGTAAGTCAAAGAGTTTCGTTTCAGCCCCGGAATCAATTGAATAGACGCGCTTCAGATCAAAACAACCTGATGACGATGTCAAACGTACGCCCATCCACCACCTGTCTGTCCTCGTCCTGGAGTAGTCTCTCTAGGTCATCTTCAAGACACTTTACCCCAAAGACTACACTTCTGCGGTCTCCACGCGGGTGTCCAATGCTCTTCTTGTCGGCAAGTTCTCACATGTAGATATGGCTCTTCGTAAATGTATCTCAACTCCATCTGTATCAGGTGCTGTCATTGGGCAAATCTTCGTTGGCTTGATTTGCGACAGAGCCGGTCGCAAGGTCGCCCTTGTTGGCACTACATTACTCATCGTTATTGGTGCTACTCTCGGAACTGCCGCCCATGGTGCTGGCGGAAGTGCACAGGGCCTTTTTTGGTTCTTGACGTTCGCTCGTGGAATCACTGGCATTGTCAGTCATTCATCACTTGCGTGCGTTTCAGTTTGTCGCTAATTTCTGCAGGGTGTCGGTGGAGAATATCCCGCTTCATCAACAAGCGCTAGTGAAGCCGCAAACGAGAAATCACCTAAGAATCGTGGTCCAGGTATTATTATCATTACTATTCTTCACCTCAACCTTCCACTGCTAACATTCCTCCCAGTCTTTATCATGGTCACAAACTTTGTGCTCTCCGTACGGCCTTCGTTCATTCGGTCAAGGTCTCAGTGAACTAATGAAATACCTCCGAATTAGTTTGGTGGCCCATTGGCTGTTTCAGTGTTTCTGATCGTACTCTCAGCAGCTGGCGAAAATCACCTTCAGACTGTCTGGCGCGTATGCTTCGGGTTCGGTATACTGTTGCCTTTGACAGTGCTCGCATTCCGTTTGCGGATGTTGAGCTCCAAACTTTACCGGAAGGGTGCCATCAAACGTAATTCGGTATCCAGACTTCGCATTGGAAGTGGAACTGATCTGTGAGACAGGTGGTGTTCCCTACTGGCTGGTGATAAAACGTTACTGGCGTGCTCTCGTTGGTACCTGTGGAGCATGGTGCGCACATATTCGTATAACCAGATGATATCTAACGTATTTGATAGGTTCCTTTATGACTTCGTAAGCCTTCAGTTTCAATTTCCTTGGACTTTTTGATGGTTTAATCTATCTCTTAGGTCACTTTCCCGAACGGTGTGTTCTCCGGAACTATCATATCCAGTGTGATCCACAACAGCGACATCAAGAAAACTGCTGAATGGCAGCTTTTACTCGGAGCGATAGCCCTGCCTGGCGTCTTTGTCGGCGCTTGGCTTTGCAACCGACTGGGAAGAAGGAACACGGTATGCGACGCACAACCCGCATTCATTCAAGCTACTTATCCGTGCCCATAGATGATATTAGGATTCTCTGGCTACCTGGTATTTGTGAGTCCTTCTGCTGCTTCAGGACCATCACTTGCTATAATCGAGACATCAGGGCCTCATAATCGGACTCGCGTACGATGAAATCACCAACATTATACCCCTTTTTGTAATTTTGTGGGTGTCATCAAGGTCATTCACTAAACTTAACTAAAGACCGCCTTTCAGCTATGGACTGATGCAGTCATTTGGTAACTTGGTGCGTTATACTCGCGGTTGATCAACTCAGATGTTCAGATGACCACAGGGACCTGGTGATATGCTGGGCCTGACGAGTTCTGAGTAAGTCTATTGCGATTCTTCATGTCTTGGAACTTAGGGATCACTTCATAGGTCGTACGCAACGCCTGTTCGGTATGACGCTAGTTCATGTTGAGTTGTCGAGGCTCAGTTTGGTTGTCAGTGGGACATGTTACGGCCTTTCTGCCGCGATCGGTAAAACTGGCGCTGCTCTTGGCACCCAGGCATTCACGCCTATCCAGAATAACCTTGGCAAACGGTGCGAGGATTTCCCTTGCTTTATCTTCCTTCTTGTTGATCCAGACAATGAAGTTGGACTTTCATCATCGCCGCCATCTGCGGTGTCACTGGAGTGCTTGTGACGTACTTTTTCGTGCCTGATATGACTGGCGTTGACCTCGCAGACGAAGATGCCAAATTTATGAAGTACCTTGCAGAGAATGGTTGGGAGGGCGAGGTAGGAGAGGACGACGAGAAGGTAATGATTTTCGGTTCATATGCCAGTGAAGAGGCCATGGAAGAGAAGATCTAATACGAGATCAGATACATGTCCATCACCATGCATGTACGACTTCAGTGACAAGGAAATGTAGTCTTGTAATGGATGTCACGTGCACACGGAGGAAGACTTTGCGAAACTTGTATCAAATACTGGCAATAGTCGGTACCTCTACACCATCTTGCCTTGAATGTCTGCTCAGGTTCTCCGGCACTACGCGTCACCTCGTTCTCTGTGTTTCTCGTGTCTGCAGTCTCGCCGCGCTAAAGCATATTACTCGCAATCAGCTCTCGCTTTTTCCTCCGCCAGCCGTCCTCAAAAGTTCGAAATTTCCAATGCAGCCGGGACAAGTGCTAGTGGCAAGACACGAACAAAAAACTGGAAAGAGTCCCAGGAGGTGACCGTGAATACTCGAAATCCACTGGACCCGACTCGAGTTGACCGTTACCTCGCGTCCATCCGAGCAGCAGGCTTAGAACCCACGTTGGAAGATGTAGAACGATGCAGGCCAGAGAAGCACTCGCGTCCTGAGTCGCTGTGGTATGCAGAAGAGTACACTAACCTACTAGAGGCACTCTGCCGGTCATTCAGTAAGGATCAGCTTCGACGTTTCACAGAGCTCTACAAGCTCGACCCTATATGGACCCGTTCATCTCGTCGGAAGATAGAATATGCGGAGTCCATCATAGAGAAAGCATGGGGCTGGCCATCTTTGAAGGAGATTGAGAGAAAGCAGAGAGATAGGACTGAAGTAGTTGTCAAAAGTGGGTTCCGTTCCGTCCGCTTCGCTTCAGCCAATTGATGTCATGTAGCCTTCCCTGTCACTCCCAATCAACTTTTTCTCATATTGGGAAAAGGTGGGTGGAAGCATAACTTTGCCTGATGATATCTTTACCGTTTCCCCCAAGACGGCGCCGATTTGCTGCAGCTATCCATGCAGTATAACGTGCACATGTCTTTGACCTCCAATCCACTCGCTCTACGCGTCGAGGGCTTGCGAGGCGCTCTAAAGGAACTGACTGAGTATATGAGTTCCTTGAAGAAGGTAATTTCTCCTCGCTGATGTCTGTGCCTCCACTTCAATTGCACAACCTATAGGGCATCATTGATAAAATATTCGAGCTGCCAACCGGTCGCCCCATCCGTCCGGACTTAATGCAACGCATATCACGATTAGCAGGCGCATACGTGGAGAGTCACGGTAACAAAGGCAAGGTATACGGAACCAAACCACAGTTATGATACTTGTCTCATGTTTGTTCAGATCCGCATATGTGCCAAGGACCTCAACAACATGAAAGCTGCTGAAAGACTAGCTCTTCGTGCTTCAGTAGAGGTCAGGGTACTTTCTAAAGACAAATTGAATTTAATCACAAAGAGTTTCTAGGGAGGAACGGAAGTGCAGTCGTCCACAGCTTGCTACAATCCACCCAACGTGAAAAGTGACTCGCCCGTGGAAATTACAATGCCACATAATTATTCTGTATATCCTTTCCTCTCTCCGAACCCGTTTCCATGGTCGATGAACCCCGGTAGTACATTCCGGATACGCCGAGTTGCGGACTGGTTAGGCGTCGATTCATACGAAGATATTGCTAAGACCGGCGGGCTAGCCGATAACCACAGTTGTTTGCTAAGCCTCACTGAGTATGCACGTTGCTTGAAAGGGCATCCATTTGACTGATGTGACCTGTTATAGGGCTGAGCAGGACCTTGGCCGACTCATGTTCGGAGCATTGCCTGGAGACTCCGCACATTGTCGGCGACTTATCACGGCTTCGTGCGTGCATTTCTTTTGGTCTGACCAGACTCGTACTGAAGGATGTGCAGCATGGGGCATCTCTTACTATCTTGCGGTGACAGTTCACAACGGACCAACATACTTCCTCCATTGAAAGGGACATGGACGCTTCCGAAGATTTTCAGATGGGTTCAGACCTCCAAAACGCCATTGACTTTTGTTCCAAGGTGCGCCATCGATATTACTGAACCACTTCACTGGTCGTTCTAACATCGATCGACACGCAGCCTCCCACCTGCCGTGATGTTGGCCACCCCTGGCAGACGAAGGATTTTACATCGCCTGGTTTACAGGTCATTGCCACAGCTAGCTGGGGATGTCTCACAATTGCCCCAGCAGGCGTTGAAGTTTGAAGTGGAATTTTCTGGTGCTATATCTATGCGGACTCAAGCGCCAGAGAGTTTGGAAGGCCCACAGAACCATGAGGATCCTTTATCCTCTGATGAACTAATGCCTGACGCAGACCTCCTCTCATCAGAAGAAGGGATTTCTGAGCCAGGCAGTCCACACAGCCTGGCCGTGAACACTGTGTCAAATCCATGCTGTCAAATAGGGAGGGAAACATTCCTCAACCTAATGATGCCAGACCGGTGAGTACATCACTTGTTGTTGGGTTCGCTGTGTTGACGTCTTGTGATTTAGACCCATGGACCTGCAGCTCAGCATCTTCGATTATGAGGGCATTGCTTTGTCGCAGCAGCCTCTAGCCCTTGTAGAATACGCTAAGGAACTTCGCAACTTGTGGGCCCACCGCTTGTCACTGAGGTGTGATGCTGAATATCATAATAGCGCGACCCCGGGAAATGAGGTTCAATCATCTCAACCTGACCCTCCGTCGGTATTCAGCCATGAAGGGCGAGAATACTACCTCCACGATAGCTGGAGCTTGCGACAGGGCAACGATCCGATCGCTATCTCAACAATCCCAGGCGATGGTGGTGCGGAGAATTCGGTAAAGGTCTACAGTGAAAGCGTAGTAGACCTCGAAAGCAGTCAGAAAATTGAACTTTGCCAGGTATATTTGACGTTTGTCAGCAGATTGTAGGCTGATCCATCCTTAGGTGAAATTTGACGGCACCACTGAGGACTCACAGTGGAAGCATCATTTCCTTGCAGCATGCGATCAGCTCAGCGCGGCGCCCTTGCAACCACGAAGCAAGAAGGATGAGGCACATGCGGGTTTTTTAGAGGAATGATCATATTTGATTCCATGAAATCAGATGTACCTAATGCTATGGGATGCTGTGCGTGACGAACATGATAAGTGCAGCATGAAAAATCTGGAGATCTATCTATGTTTGCCTCTACCTTTCTTAGCTGCCTTATCCTTACGCTTTTTGGCTCGGACCTATGAATGAGGTTAGAGTTTGTAGTCTAGAGTTGACTGCCGCACATGCGCACCTCTTTCTTCAACCTGGCGTCCACCATCGTGTAGCGGCCTTTGACGCCTTTCGGCCTGCCTTTGATACCTTTCTGGGCGCCCTTCGCAACCACCACCTTAATATCTTTCTTCTGTTTGCCCTTCGCAACGCCTCTTCTCATCAGTTTCTCGATCTGTTGAGCCTTCTCTTGTTCAGTCATGTCTGCCGTTGCGTTCACGCCTTCAGCCTTCTTCATGGCCTTTTCAAGCCGTTGAGCAGCTCGCAGCTTCTTTCGACCTTTGGCTTCTGCAATTTTCTTGATAGGGCGTGCATCCAGTGCGCGTTGACGCGCTCTTAAAGCTGCAACAGCCTCCTTCGTAACAGGAATATTGGGCTTGTAGTGTTTCGCCTCGTCATCGAGGAACCAAGGAGGAAGGTTGTCCTTGGCATTCAGCGAATAGCGACTGAAACCATCGTTGACGAGGTGCGTTTTGGTTGTTTTCCGGTTGGCAAGCCGCTGTGCGAGAGTGACGGCCTCTGCAGTTGTAAGACCACATTCTGGAGGACTGGGTCAATTTCTGCCCAGCCGTAAAATGGCTGCAAAGACTTACTCTGGATGTGAGCTCGCTTTATGTCGTCCGGATTTTCAACGTCAGCATTCCACATCTCTATATCATCGTCGGGCTCTGCAGGGACAATGTCAAAGTCGTCCGCTTCGCCTTCAGACTTGATATATCATTAGAAATTTGAGAAAGAACAGAAGAGTAATGGTATACCTCGTCTTGCCAGTCGTCTTGCTGACTTCTACCCGAATTCGAAGACATTTCCGCATCCCCGGCTTCATCACCCTCGTTCGGTTCGTCCAGGTCTTTGAAAACATCTTGGCTGAACCAAATCTGCATAGCACGAGATGCAGGAGGCAGTTGAAGCTTTGTGACAAGCTCGACGTTCTTGCTGCGCGCAGAATCAGATCGTTTCCGCTTCTGACCAACAGCGGGTTCCTCGTCATCGCTCCCATCCGATGAACTGTCGTCGCCCATCTCCTTGGCTCCCTCCATCCTATCCCAACCACCGTCCTCGCTCTCGTCATGGTCAGTATCATCCTCTGCTTTGCCTTTGAGGCCACACCATTCTTCGAGGGCACCGCCCTTCTTCCTGGCTTCCATTACCCGGTATTTCGCGTCCCTTTCCTTCAGCTTTTCTTGATAAGCATCATACATGCCATCGAGGTCGGCTTCAAGTGCAAAGACTTTTCTTTCCCTTTCCTCCTCGGAATCAAGGATTTCATCATCACTTTCTTCTTCTGTTTCTTCAAGCTCCTCTTCGTCAGATTGCATCTCGTCGTACGAGGCGAGCTTGCTAATGCCACCCCTTTTACGAAGCCCTCGCTCAGCACCAGTGAGGTCGAACACATCCTCCTGACCAGTCCTTAGTGATGGGTCGGTTTGCTCTAGACCGATATCAAGAGGAGCCGTCATCTGTAGTTGCATTCGCTGGATAGTTTTCATCTTGATCTCGTTTGCTCTTCTCCGCACGCGTTTGGCTTTCGCTGCCGCCTCCGCATTCAGTCTCTCGAGCTGAGATAAAATCGTCAGTTCGAAAAATTCCGAATACCTCTGAGCTCTACAAACCTCCCCTTGCATCTGCTGCTCCTCGTCAACCACTTCTGTGATCTCAACAGTTCCTGTGAGTTCATCGGCGTGCTTTGTCTTCACGTCCAAGCCGAGCTTTTTAAGAGACCCGTGAGCACAAGACGAGGTTATTGATCACAAAAAAAGTCACCTCCTCTCGAAGCGTTGTCCGCCATTTCAGTAACGTCTTAAAATCCCCTCTTCCTAGCACCTTGAGATCGTCACAATTGGCCTTGATGTCTGTTGTAGTGATATTAAGTTCCAGCCACCTATGAACAGCCAGGTAAGTCCTCTTTCAACACTCAAGCCATGCAGCGTACCGCTTTTCTTCATCTGTTTCAAACGTAATCCTGTTCGCGAGACCAAGCACGTTGACGGGTTCGGAGCTCCGGATGAAATTGCCCGCAGAGACTTTGTTGAAGAGGGTATAATCACCATCGTCATAGCCATCTCGCTTTCTGCGCTTTTTCTCTGGCTGGAAGACATTTGCCTGTGCGTGGTTAGCTGATGAGCCTTTGTCGGGGCCGGAAGCGGTGGAGCTGAGGTCCTTGAACACGTGTTTTGGGTCAAGGAATTTTGGGTCGATGTGTTTTGGAGCAAGGAACTCCCGGCAAACAACAAATATCTCAGCAGAGACATTTCTGAAAGGGTTCAGGCACTTGCTCCAATGGTGAATCTAGCGGCTGACCTTGAGGAAGGGGGTTTCGTCGCCTCCACCTTACTGAAGAGCTGGCTAAACACCCAGATAAGATTGTTGTAGTCGACACTACGGAAGACTTTGGTGACAAATGTCCCCCCTTTAACGAGGAACTCGACGGCCAGTTTCAAACTCATGAGGACGAGCTCTGACTGGCTGTAGGCATCCTGAACCCAGGCAGTACCGACGTTGGGTGCACCATCGTGAAGCACGACGTCGGCTTTCCAGTCCTTGAGCTCACTTCGGATGAGACCGCGACACTGGACCGTGGTGATATCGGAAGCAAATGTTACGACCCTAGGTATTGGTTTGATTGGTACTAAATCCACACCTGGATGATAATGATTGGTTGTTATATGACGGGATACGATCATTGAGGGGCTCACCGACAATAACGCTGTTGGTTGGCATGTACTTGCTCGCAACCTGAAGCCAGCCTCCAGGGGCAGCGCAAAGATCGATGCAGCACCGTGCGGACTCGAGGAAAGCATATTTTTTATTGAGCTGAATGAGCTTGAAGGCTGAGCGAGCGCGGTAGCCTTGCTCTCTGTGTTGATGTCGGTCGGAAAAGTATCTAATTCAACTAGACAAGACATACTTTGCAAGTTTGTAGTACTTGTCGAGGCGACCTTTTCCTGTTTTCTTTTGAGCCTTGCCCATTGCTCAGCAGAGATTATGATAATAATGACAGTAAAAATGTAGACCATCCGACTCGGAAAAGGTCTCTTGATTACGCCTATTTGGGTTAACGGAAACATCAGGCTAAGAGTCGTTGCAGAGTTTCCTCACAACCCTCCAGACCTTCTCACAATGTCCACTCCTGGCTCCTCTTCACCACTGTTGCCCCGCGCCTTGTCTAGCGGATTAACATCACCGTTGTGGAGATCTGGTGCCATACTAGGTCAGTATCCAGCGCTTACACCTAAGATTCGAGGTCATAACGAACATTCTTTATGGCGTTGGATATCCCGATATTATGTGATCGTGCTCTCTTCTACTTAGTTGCCGCCGGAATGCTTACTGGAGCCTTTGGAGCGCATGCGCTTAAAAGACGCCCGGGAATCACTGCTGATAACTTGCACGCGTGGGGCACAGCATCCAACTATGCGGTTCGCACTGTCTCGACGCACTTTGCCTAGCTACTTACAATCCAGGTAAAGATCGCTAATGGCCTTGGATTAATGCTCGTTGCCATGCATCCCAGGTTTTCTGCCCATCATTTTGCTGGACCAGCCATCTTGACTGGTGGTGCTGTGTTCTCAGGGAGCATCATGGCCCTCGTGTTGTTCAAAAAGTACGTGTGTTTACAATGGGTGTATGAGCTGCTCATCTTCGGGAAGCTTGAAGTTCCTTGGCCCGATAACACCACTTGGTGGCATTGTCATGATAGCTGGGTGAGCGACTAACCGATGGTGATATTTATTGACAAAACATCTAAATTGCGACAGCTACGTGGGTTTGGTGCTGTAGACTTTGCATTCGTCGTTAATTTGACAGAATGCGGAGACACGTTGATTCACTGCAATCTAATGCTTTCGACGTACCACGTTGTCAGATGATTCTTACACACTGGCTGCAATGAAAGCATCCACCACGAACATCATATTGTAGGCTAGCAGTGACTGTGAGGGGGCGTGTTGTGCACGTGCACGTGACGGACGCGTTGTTGTGAGGAGGAACGTGTCAACTCCGCTTGAAATAAGAGAAATAAGCTTACCAGACCTTTCCTCGTCCCGAGCAACCCCTCCAAGCAAACCCGCGATATCCCCCGCCAAGTCCCCCCCGTCCCGCCCTCGATCTTTTACTTAGATCTTCACTTGTTTTTGATTATTCCCCTCCTTCCATAGTCTTGTTTTCATGTGAGTAGCACTGTGCCTTGATCCTGCCCACACTCATACAGAATGATGGGAAATCAGTCGTGACATGTCGGAAACGCGACTTGGTTTGGCTGCCTCCCTGTCGTTTTCTGGAACAGTCAATGCCTCTTCTTCCCAAAACCTGAAACGTCGTCTCTCATCTTCCAGTGACCTTGGGTTTTTCACCCCTGCCGCTACCTCTTTTAATCCCAAGCCTTATGCACACAACGGCTCTTCCACACACGTCCCGAATGCGTCCAAGCTCTCACCCCCTCTCCGCAATCACTCAGCTGCATCGCTAGCCCAGCATATTCCTGTCATGGATCCGTCACCATCAGATCCTAATGTCGTCTTCATACACCCCCCATTTATGGCATTTCCAGACGCCCATATCTATCCTGAGGGTCTTTCCTATTCCTTAATGGCTGTCAACCCCGAATGGTTTTTGGATCCAAACGATTTTACGACATCTGTCTCAACGAACCCCGATGCAATTCCATATCCTCCTCAACTTGAGCCTCCCAGAGGATGGTGCCCTGCGAAGAAAAAAGATTTGAAGGCACTGGGTCCCGACGGTTGGCCAGAAGGGGAAGAGCCACGACTCCGTTGCACGTTCTGCAGAAGAACATATGCAGGAGTAAATGCGAAGAGTATGTGGCGACGTCATGTATACGAGAAGCATAAGATTGCAATGTCAAACCGTCGCGACGGAAACGATCGCCATCGTGGAGGTCGAGGATCGAACAGTAGGCTTTCTTGTGATTTCATGTCGTAAGCGTGCCCTTGAGCTTGTCTTAACAGGGGAGCACCGAAACGCGGTTTCTGACAAGGAGAATTTGTCGGACGAGCCTTGTCAAGGTAACAAAATATCATCAGAACAAGGCGGCATCAAATCCAAGACAAGACTTCACCTCCCTCCATCAGAACGGTCGACCAAGAGCGTGGATCAGGACGACCAGGAGGAAATCGTTGCACCACCTTCTGCACCATTCATAGAACAAAAAGAGTTTCCCCCGCCTGCTCTTCCCTCTCGCGATCACATATCCACTTACAATGCCCCGGAGGTCAGCGGTCTTGGGGAAAACCCACAGGCGGACCCAGAATCTGACGGGATGTCGACACTGTCCCCAAAAACGATGCGCTTTACGATTCCCATGTCCCCATATGATCCAACACTAACTCCCTCGTTTCGTCACTCTCCGCCACGGCTTCCGTCTGACCAACCGTGGCGTTTTCCAAGCCCAAGCCATCCGTTGCACTCCAAAGCGAGGGAGTTTTGCCTGAGCATGCTAGTCCGGGGCGGTACCAGTCCTGCTATCAAGGGTTCTTCAACAACTAGCTCTAGTTCTCCGAGCGTGGGACCATCAAGCATCATTAACACCCCTTGTAATGCTATCGGACATAGTAAAACCTTCGGCGACGCATTCGGTAGTTCTCCTGTTATATTCCGACCCTCCCCACGTCAACTCTTTTCCGACCGTCAATCTCCTATTCCAGCCTTCAACCGCCTCGATTTTCGCAAGCGCGTCAACGACTCTCCTTTGAGTGGCGGTCTACGGCGGCGTATGCATTATCGCAAACCGTCCGCAATGAATTCTTCATTTGACTTGCAAGCTGACTGGCTCTCTGACGGGTCTTTGTCGTCTGCCAGTAGCATGGGAGTTGATGTTGCTATGGGAAGTCCTGTCCGGTTATCCGGCGAAGATCCGTTCGGTGGACTTTACAGACCTTTGGTAGAGCCTAGGGCACGTGAAGATGGCCCAGAACAGAAGATTCTTCCACCTTCTGCATCTTCTCCCGGGATAGAAAGTCCTGTGGTTAGGAATGCTCGTTACTCAGATGTGGGTGCACCGGAGCTCGAGACTGGTCTTGTAGGACTCGGGATTGGCTTGATGGCTCCCTTCAAACTGTCCACATGCCGAACGCAGTCTGACCAAGCCACAGATGTTCCCACGGAAGAGGACGAAGATGAGGTCGAGAAAGCCTTAACAGACAGTTCCCCTGGTCTCAGGTCTCCAACCGAGATATTGAGCCGCAAGCATCTGCGCTCGCCGCCCCTCAAGAGACGACGTATGACCATGGACTGAACGGATTGTGTCGCTACTTCTATATAGCATCCTTGGGTTGTTCCAAATCGCTCGATATGTTTTCAGTTGCCTTGGTTGTTTATCTGGAAGCTCAAATCCTCCAGACTGTAATTTTCGCACTTCTCTCTTATACTACTTGTACAATGTTTTTGGGGGCTATCTTTGGGCTATCTTGTACCTGTTTCTCCACTGTTACGCACTCTATCAATTGGTACTTAGCAACTGATCGAACCCAGGGACTCGTCCATTGCACGAAACATTTGACCGTGTGAAAGTTGGGCAAAAACATGTTTCCGAATTGGGATAACGAGTTGTTGGTAAATATTGTCCTGGTGGGCAGTACCATCAAGGATATCAGGCTGGCATCAAGTACAGCCAATTCGCATTGGTACGCACAACCTTGCTACGTCCGTCAGGGAATTTCTCCGACAGTATACTTCTCAGCCAAAGACCTCGATTCAGGTAACCACTTTCTATGGTATTTGGTCCTCGCCAAACTGCGCTGACCACCGGAATTGGCAGCTTGATCTCAGTTCTCGTACAGCTGGAACTCTGCGTGTACTCGACTTGAAGCTGTTGACCAACTAGACGTCAACGATTGAGATGCAGGCCATTAAATGTATGTCATTCAACAAAATTCACATTACTAAAGTTTCCTCATCACTTGACCTCAAGGTGTCGTGGTGGGCGATGGTGCCGTTGGAAAGGTAAGTGTAGAAACTTGTGAACAAACCAACGGTGACGCTTATCACCTCCCGTCAGACGTGCCTCCTTATATCGTATACCACGAATGCCTTCCCAGTAAGCCTCGGATGTGCTCTTATCAATGTAGAGCCGCTGACATCAAACGTTTCAGGGAGAATACATACCAACAGGTATTTTTGCTTGTTTTCGAGAAAGTCCGACTTTTTCTCATTGTCAGAAAAGTATTCGATAACTATTCTGCGAACGTGATGGTGGATGGGAAGACCATATCTCTTGGTCTGTGGGATACAGCTGGACAGGAAGATTACGATCGTCTTCGTCCCCTTTCTTACCCCCAGACGGACGTCTTTTTGATTTGCTTCTCTTTGGTTAGTCCACCAAGCTATGAGAACGTCAGGACTAAGGTGCGTGTTGTTGAAACACGTTCAGATGCGTTATTAACGGCCGACGTGAATTTCTCCACCCAGTGGTGGCCTGAGATCTCGCACCATGCACCGTCTACTTCTGTAGTTCTGGTTGGCACCAAACTTGATTTGCGCGAAGATCCTGCTACTATCGAGAAATTGCGTGACCGGTCAGATATCTGTCTGCCTCCAAATCCTTGTTTTCTACTAAAAAAAAAGCACACGGGTCAGCCGAATGCAACCAATCCAGTACACTCAAGGTGTTTCCATGGCCCGGGACATAGGGGCAGTCAAATACCTAGAATGCTCCGCTCTCACGCAGAAGGGTTTGAAGAACGTGTTCGATGAAGCCATCCGCGCCGTTCGTGAGTATTACATTCCTTGCCTTACTGGCGCAGTTCTCACATACACATTCGACCTGCTTAGTGAACCCCCCTATAAAGAAAGATAGGCGTGGGCGAGGATGTGTGATCGCATGATTGGTGAAATGGTCTGCGTTAGGGACAGAGGATGGGAGGGGATTGCCCTGACCGTCTTGTCACATAGATGGATTTCCCCTGCATTTCACACCCATTTATGTCTTGCTCGCTTTATGACTCGCATGCTATTTTTTTCTCTTCCCTCCTTCCTCGAAGAATACATTTCGTCTCTCTTGGTCCGGGGTCTTGAATGCCCACAAATTAAATTTGGATGTGTTGCGACTTTTTGACGCGACAAGTCCTGCAGCCTACACGGCCTCAAATTTTCAACGCAAAAAATGGACGAGTAATCCCATTAATGACGCTCGCGTATCATAGAGTGTCTCATGGTTTTAGGGCGAACATAGAACACTGATTTGGCCACAACTTTGTCAGTCATGAAACGCGGACGGCTTGCTATAGTAATGCGGCTTTGGAACCTTCCGAGTCTATCCTGTAATTGCTCCACCTAAGAGTACATATGCCAAAAGTCCTCAGCGCGTCGTCGGCCCCGAGCAGCTTCAATGATGGAGGAGGAGTGTTGAAGAGGAATCAGGTAATTAGAGTCAGTGGATGTCTCTCGCACATCTGAGCGTACTGAATCACAGGCGTGTCACCAATGTAGAAGACGGAAAATGGTGAGTTTGCTTATCCACGACAGTGTTTCTGCCAGTGACTGACGGCTTCGAATTTCCAGAGATGGTAATGTTACTTCTGAACAATCAGCTGAGGCTTCCGTCAAACCAGGTCATAGTGACGCCAGACGGCCATGCTCAACTTGCGTTCGTTCGCACTCTCATGCTATTGCCCATGCGCAGCCAGGAATCCAACTGCCACCGTACCCTGAATGCACATTTGATGAGGGTGAATCCATCTACATATTTGTGGATTGCCGTACTCACCCAAATCGCAGGTGCCCACACCGACTCCTCTGGTCCATGCACTGAAAACAGCCATGGGCGTTTAGAGAGTCGTATAAGTGCGTTTCGACCTATTGCTCGCCATGAGTTGCGCTCATGTAAACCCCAGCGGAATTGGAATCGTTATTGAAGCAAAAGGAAGAGGCAATAGCGTCTTTGGAAAAACTCTTGGCTAGTCCTGTATCATCGTCCACCTCGGGAAGCCTTCAGGCAGTCCAGGCATCTCCGCCGCCGCCAGCAAACTCTTTGTCGACTTCGGAATCTCAGAATCAGAATCTCGACAATTTTCACGTCACGGGTTGCCGTCTCCCTATCGATCCATCTACCCTGAACGACACTCCGTCTATGTTTGGCATGCTTGGCGGGGATCTCATGGAAAGCAGCACGCTCCCCCCAGAGCTAGGCAATCAAGTAGAACTTCTCGAGATTTACATAAGCTGAGCATTACTCCAGGTGTTCTTTGGCCACACTGGCCGCATCACCTACCTCGTCCCGACCTTCTTCGACATATGTGGGTATCCATGTTCTGAGAAAGAACTGATGATAAAGTCTCTCCCTCTTACAGTGTCGAGGCGTTCTTTGCCTTTCATCCACACGCCACCCGATTATTCAACATGCCGAACTTTATGATCTCCCTCTCGTTACCGCCAGACCATCCCGACTTCCCTTCACCTCCTGTCCTTCATGCTGTTTGCGCCGTTGGTTCGATGTATACAGTTGCCAGGCAGCAATCAGGGTCAAGTAATGCAAGCTTTGCAGAACATGCTATGTATGCGAAGGACCAACTTGACAGACACCTAATGACTGGACGCAGACCAGTGCAGTGTTTACAAGGTGCGCACGTCATTGCGTGAACGAAGTCGAATGCTGAGTGAATTGTCAGCGACTGTCATTCTATCTTGGTATAACTGGAGTCACGCGAAGTGAGCTACCTTTTTTATATATTTCTGTGGCTATGGCGATGATAAGAGATTCTGATGTTTGCCCTCTCAGATGGGTAGAGGTTGGTTCACGTACACAAGCACATCCACCACATAATTGATAGATCCCAGCTTTTCGTTTCCACTGGACAGTCATTACGGGTAGCGGTGCCCCTTGGTTTGAACTTGTGCCCGCCATTCCATGCTCTCAACGCCACTATCCGGTCAGCATCAATGGTCCCACCTCCTTATACTATTATCGAGGACGAGATGCGCCGCAATGCTTTCTGGCTGGCTTATGCGATCGATCGTCAACATGGTGCAGGAAATGGGTGGGCCTTATCACTCGACGATAACGATATTGCTCAACTCCTCCCCCTTCCCCGAGCAAAGATGGATGCTGGAGTCAGTGTGGCAAATTTCTTGCCTCCAACAGCCCACTGAGTTGTTCTCAGATTCCCGTCAGTGCAGAAAATCGTCAATGGTCACATTTCAAGGAAACGTTCCTGGTTCATCCTCCCGACATAACCGATTCATTCACTCTGTATATCAAGACTATGATGATAATCTCGCGTATCAAAATTTTCAACCACAGGTTCCGAGTAATGGAAAATCTTGGAGACCTTGGGTCGACAGTAACGAGAATGAATTGGTGGAACGAGCCAGACGTCCGTTCAGCGCCTACGTTTAGCCAATTGGAAGAGCTTGTGACCTCCTTTCGGTGCTCGTTGCCACACGAGTTCAAGGATCCGTTGTTGAATAGTCGTGTAGACACTCATTTGTACACCACTCACCTGGCACTTCACACGTAAGTGACTGCTTTCTGTGAGCCAATTACACGTTAACAGAATCCTTGAAGTTCGATAATCCTTCTCCACGAACCCCACTCGAATGTCCAAAGCAGTATCTGCACTTCCGCTATGAAAATCTTGCACGCCGCGCGCGGGATTCTGGATCTCGTTTATGCGGTATGGTCTACGAACTATGACCTTGGACTTCTGGACTTGTTCTGTCCCGTGAGTAAGGTGAATCTTGCACTTGTAATGGCCACTAACTTGTCGGCTGCAGTTCTGTTGGTATTTAGCAGGACGAGTTTTTGGACGGTTCCTTAAGGCAGCTCAGGATGCTAATAGCGCCCAACAAATTGGGACCCTCCAGGTAGAACTTGAGGTCATACGGTTTGTACCCTCGGTCAAAGTTCCCTGAATCATTACTGATTGCCTCCACAGAATAGCGTTAGGGAAGATGGGCGAAAGAGTGCCATTATCGGGTGAGTGACATTCCTTCTAGCATCACACGCAAGTTATCACCCTCGTCCCAGCCCGGTACCAGAAGATGCTTGACGCATGTATTCTGGAGGTATGCGGTCCATCGGTGACCATCACGGTCCCTGTGAACGGTGTGCCAGTCCGTACAGTCGCAGATGATTCTCTCCTCGGTCGCGTTGCTCAGACTTCGGTGCCTGCATATGATCTTGCAACGTTCATGAAACTCTACAATGGTTTCATAAAAGATGTTTGAAGGTCATTTTCCTGTCACGGCAAGCCGCGACCGGAAGTACCGCCTTAATTTTGTATACTAAGATGTACATATATACAATGCAACCTGGTGACCAGTGATTTTTCAGTGATGTGCAGGTAGATGTGGTCTGTTGATTTTACTTTCGTGGCCGAACACTACGATGCAGTCGAGGACGATCAAAGTTATAAACACTACTCTCATACGCCGTCTCCGCAAATTTATGTTTGCATCTGGTTCAGAGAAGCCGAAATTGGCTTTCTTGGGTCCGCTTGGGACTTACTCTCATCAGGTAACTATCATCTGGTGGATCTCCCTCAAATTTACTGACGACTCGTCACAGGCAGCACATGAGTGTTTCAAAGAATCGGTAGAATACCTTGCTCAGCCCACCATCGCAGGTGAGGCGGGAGTCTGCTACTTGTGAAGGGAGAACTGACCTAGTGTAGACGTCCAACAAACCCTATCTGCGGATGTGCCATTTGGCATAATCCCTCAAGAAAACAGTATCAATGGCTCAGTTGTCGAGACATATAACCTTTTACGCACCCCTGCTGTTGGTCGTGAGAGCTTCGTGAGAGGATACACAGTCCTCGCAATCCAGCACTCTCTGGTGGTCCGTCAGGGGGTGAAAATAGAGGACATTGAAAACGTCTTGAGCCACGAACAAGTATGTTCCTGCCGTGCAGCTGTCGGAGCACTCTTTCACTATGTTGCAGGCTTTGGGTCAATGTCGGACGTGGCTAGCTGAGCACCTACCTACAGCATCTTTGGTGCCCATGGACTCCACCGCGAGTGCGGCTGAAAAACTGCTATCGGCTGAACCGGGCGGGCTTGACTCAAGGAAATGTGCAGCAATATGCTCATCAGTCGTGGTTACCATCTATGAAGGATTAGAGGTCCTGCAAGAAGGCATCCAGGATGGAGAAGGTGGGTACCTTGTCTACAGACATTATCGGGATGACTAACAGTCTTCTACAGAAAACTTCACCCGTTTTTACGTACTGTCACATGGACTGGACGTGGCCCTACCAGCTGCCGTCGTCCTTCCAACACAAAATATGGCCCTACTGCGGCTTCAGGCTCCCTTCGAGAGCGAGGCTGCATCGAGGCTGGACATTGCAAAAGCTGTCACCACACTTGATCTCGATCTAGTACGCATCGACAGACGACCATCACTCCACGCGAGACTATTCGATGACGTTTATTTTCTTGAAATCAGTGCTACTCCAGACAACGGTATGGAATTTCCATCGTGGTCAGACCAACTGCAACGGGCGGTAGAAAGGATGAAGCACTCAGGTGCGGAGGTGGCCGTGTTGGGCGTCTGGTAGAGGCAGATTCAAAACTTCAATTGATCCCTATTGCGTCAATGGATATGTTGGATGACAATTACTCTTGGTCGACCATGTCAGAGAATCTAAGTTGCGCACTAAATCCAGTTCGTTCTGTGAAGTGGTTTGCTGACCAAGGCGGTCTTGAGCAGCTACTTGATTAGGCCCTTACGGAAGCCAATATGATCTAAGTAGCGCATATACAGCAGGCAAACGTGGTGGGTAAATTGACGGTAAAAGGATTTCTTGTGCATAGATGGATCAGACGTAGCAAAATGGTAACAAGTCGTACCAAGCTCTTTCTCGGACGTCAAAGGGGGTCAGAGCGGTCAGCGCTCTGCTTGATAAGCTGTGTTGCTTTTTCACTGCGAGGCACAAACAGGCACTTGAAGGGCTTGGGACGGCTGCGTGTATGTATCAGAATTGTAATTAATCACCCAAATACGTAGCAGAGAAGACACACCTGAGTAAGGAAGATGTGTATTCCACAGATGGGGTGATTTCTTCCCCGTTTTCTGAAATTGCCTTCTCAATCGTGTAGACTGACAGTATAGAGGCAATCGAAATCCAAACAGAATCCAAGGCAAGCCATCGACCGGGACACAAACTACGAACTGGTGTTTGTTTTTTGATGTCGAGAAGATCTAGAGTTGCTCACCGTCTCCCAAACCCAAAGGCAGCCTGAGGAAACTTGTTGATCCCCAGTTTCTTGTTCCCTGCCTGGTCAACAAAACGTTCAGGGTCAAATTTCAGGGGGTCTGGATAACACTTTTCGTCGTGGAGCATTGCCCTACGAATGATGAGAAAACTGAACTTAAGACTAGGAGAATTTGTTCACCAAACGTTTGGTAACACAGAAGTACCCTTTGGTATGGAATAACCTCTATATTCATCGTCCTCTGAAACGAGATGGGCAAGTCCCAAAGGTAAGACAGGATTCCATCTCAAACACTCCCAAACAATACAGTCAATGAATGACAACTGTTCCCTGTCCGCGAAGATTGGTAGCCTATCCATCCTTAAAACATCGTCCAGTTGTCGCTGAGCTTCGCGTTGCACATCGGGATGGGTTACCATTGCAAGAATGAACGAAAGAAGAGTAGACACAGTCTGTATACAAAATTCAGTATACAAAATTGCACTCGAACACTTACAACACGAACCGTGTCTGCACCAGCTGAGCCAGGTTGTCAGAAATGGACTGTCTGGACTGCAGAAACGTACCTGCATATGAGATGCCTGCGACGTTCTTAATTAGCGTCTCGTACGCGGGGTCACGCTCAGATGACTGCATCCACATTTCGAGTTCGTTCTGCGCGAAACACGGAAACGCAGTACCGCTCGCCATTCGTTCTTTCACCATTTGGAAAGGTTTATCTATCATTGACCGGGTAGCAATTCTCCACGCACGAGCCTGCCGCTTGAATCCAGCGCCAGGCATAAACTCGGGTATGTACTTTACTGAATAAGACCGACAACATCAACTCGGTGTCTAGCGTCACATTTATAGATGGGCGAGCTTACGGATCGGAAGGTAGTCCACCAGAAAGCTTCCAAAGATACCAGCTTTACCAAGACCTTGGAGAGCATCGTCTGCTATTGTCACATAGATGTCCCCTTTATCGGATATATCGTGCCCATAGGATATTTTCATGACAATCGCCGCCGCTGTCCTGAAACAGGGGGGTGAATAACCGAATGCAGAGACTCTGATTCACATACCTTCGAATATGATGGCCATACTGCTCTGGGGAATCAAGCAAGTTCCGGAGAGTAGTATGTGTCTCCTTGAGTACAATGGGATGATAGTTTGAAGTTAGGTGGCGTCGAAAGTGGCGATGAAAGAGAGACCGATGATCTCGCCAATGAGGACCATATGGCATGGAAGAAAATAGCCAGTCCCAACCCATCCTAATACAGGAACATGGTGAATATCACCAATATTCAGTTGATGCGGCTACGTTACTAGTTAACCCAAGTTACGCACAGTTCAACTACCATTGTCCTCACAGGCCTGGACAGAGTTAAGGAAGAATATGTTATCTGTGTCAGGGTTGGACTGACCTGGAGGAGTAATTTCTGCTACGTCTTTCCAAAAGATCTTCCGCAATTTCTGCTGAGCTTATCACCATGATCGGGTTTCCGAAGATACGAAGGTATATGATATCGCCTAGCAATGGGAATTTGCAGGAGAGTTAGCCGATTCTGTGGTGTTTCTCACGTTGACATCGTACCGTATATTTCCTTCCAAGTTGCATAGGTCAACCACTGGTACGTCTGAGGGATTTGCAGACCTCCAAACCAACCTACCCGAGGTCCAGGAGGTAGTCTCCTTCTAGCAGAGACGAGCCACGTATAGACAACAAAGCACGCCAACCCTAGTATGACAAAGGTAGAGAAGCTACTGGTGATGGGCGGATACATGGCCTGAGATAAAGAGAAGGAGGCATACCAGAAGATGTCTAATGGGATTACCCTTATATTATATTCTCCCCTTGAACCTAACAGACATCTTGGTAGATCCTTAACCGTTATGATGTTAACGTACTTTTTTCGGCATCCTCCCCTTTCTTGTCGTCAAACCACAGTTTTTATGTAAGCACTCAACTTGGCTCTTGACACAACAAATGGCGAGTCCCCTCTCAGGCCCTTCTACACTCAGAGATATCGTGCATCCTCAGTTTCATCAGAATAACTTTCTTGAGGAGCTGTATATCAAGAATGAACTTGGCTTCAAGCTCGACAAAGGTCAGTCGCCTGATTATTTGTCAAGCCTCCATTTCCGACCAACAAGCACATAGATGACCAGATTTGTCGCCTCTCTTTAACACCCACTGGGTGTCCTCTTGGTCCATTGCATTGTCCGTTGAGACATACTTCACCGTCTTCACAAAACTTTCAGCCTCCGAAGCAGCTACCAACTCATCCCCGTGATCGAGAACGTTTAGCCACGGTGTGCAAGCACTGGCTGCGTGGTTTGTGCAAGAAAGGCGACGCCTGCGAATTTTTGCATGAGTACAATCTCAGACGTATGCCCGAATGTTGGTGGTATGCAAAATATGGCTACTGCTCTGCTGGAGATGAGTGCCTTTATGCTCACCCTAAAGAACGTCGTGTGGAATGTCCCGACTACAAGCGCGGGTTTTGTAAACTTGGTGTGTTAATCACCTTTGCGACACCTTTCACTTCTTACGTACGAGTCTTATTTGATAGGTCCATCTTGTCCCCGCAAGCATGTTCGACGTGTAGCGTGCCAATTATACTTGACAGGTCTTTGTCCATTGGGCCCAGATTGCCCCCGTGGACAGTAAGCGGCGCAAAGCTCCTTCTAATGATATATGCTGATAAGTAATTGTAGTCCAAAACCTGGATTGCCTCCTCCTAGGGCTTATGAACCGCCCTCTCCACCCTCTAATCGTGACCTTGGTCCACCTCCGCCTGGTTACGGTCGATATGCTGACTACGACCGAGGAAATCTGGGTGGATCTAGTACGAGTCAAGGAAACACTGGCATGGGCTCAAATGGACCCCGTAGAAATTTGGATGATGTCCTTTGTTTCAAGGTAAGTCTAATGCACGGGTTTTACTAGTCTCTTCATCCTTTTTCGCACAGTGTGGGGAGAAGGGCCACTACGCCAATCACTGTAGAAATCGGAACGTGCCAGGTAATCGTGGTGGCTTGGATCGTTCTAGAAGATTTGCAAACACAGATGATTAGCGTACAGACCGAGTCTTCTGGTTAGTAGTTCCGTGGAACGTTCAATGGCTTCCTTCAATGTCAGTACACCTTCAGCAGCGCTGGTGGCGTAATCATTATGTAATAGTGCTGTCTATAATCAAGTCGGAACATCTTAATTGATACTATCATCACGGCTAGCTAGTGTGCAGAAACATGGGATGGCAAAAGACGTTCACTCTCCCAAGACAATCTAAGGGCTGTCATCTCGTCACTGATGCTGTCATGACCCAGATCTCTGAGGGTATCAGAAACGTTGAGGTCTGCGTGACTTCTGTGCCAAATGTCATACTGACTGTCTTCTAGGTTGGAATGCTATTCCTCTTCATGTAGGTGAAGATCATCCAGCGTAAGACGTGCGGCTCAGCCAAGAATGACAGCCAACACACCTCTGCAGCACTGTCTATCAACGAAAATTATGACCCAGGTGAGTGTATCATCAAATACCTTGCCTGGCTGTCCTGGCTGTCCCCGACTTGACAATTGAAGCTACATAAAGATGTTCGCAGAGGTGAGTTTTGAACCTTCGCATCAAAAGATGCACAGAAAACCTGATAAGAATGTATAATTCGCCATCCCTCAGACATGGACATGGCCTTAGACACTATCGTCCCCGAAAGCTTGAAATGGATGCATACTGATGAAGGGCCAGAGTATGTCACAGTTCTCGTACCGAATGCTCATTCTGATTGTGTTGGATGGCCCCTATCCATAGTGACTCGTGAGTGTGGAATGTTTCTGTCGCAAGATTTGTCTATTACCACAGCCCCAAGAGTTTCTCATACCAAAGCGTCGCTCGTCGGCTCCACGATCTCGGTGCCGATCACGAATGGCTGTCTGAACCTAGGGACATGGCAAGGTGTGAAGAGGTTTCTTCATTGTAGAGATGTGCTGATCATGTCTTAGGGATCTACCTCACCGAGTTCAGGCACGCAGCACACACCAGGCGTGTTGTAGCAACGGTTTTGTGAGTTTCCCTTAGTCTCTTATTGATGCTTTTTGATTAATAGATGTAGGTCTTAACTGTTCAACTGTCAAACATTTTCACTATTGACTGATATTGACCTAAAAGCCGAGATGGCCGTTCCGAGTGTACTGATGGCTAGGTCGTCCTTATAGTCATCGATCTCATTACCACCGTTCGACTATCGACTACATATACTCTTTTCATGACGAGGACACCTGGTGATGGGCGCCGCTTTTAGTCCCTGTCGATGTAAGAGGGCAGGTGGAAATTGTCGGGCCAGACCAAGCGGGGAATGATGAGTGTGAGGATCTGAGGGATGAGTTGTTATGATCATTATCGCACCCTCACGCGATCCTGATGGCGCATCGATCGTGGTGCACGCATTTGGTGATTTTACGCCAACGAAGCGACATTGGTGCGTAATTACCTTCCACGAGTCCCTCGTATAGAAGCTGTTCTACAGTGTCGCCGAGAACGAAGTGTGTCTTGGCTGGTTTTACCTGACTAGCGGGGTTCCTTGTGCACTTAAAGCATGGGAAGAACTGTAAGGAGGTACTTGAGTTGAATTAACTCCGATCATAGCAACATTCGAGTACGGAGTCGGGAGCAAGCCTTCTGAACCTCGCGACGTGCTTGCGATGGGCGTGTGATTTGATCAATACGAACGGGCTGTAACACAGGTGCTTCATAATGTTTCGAAGAGGAACATTGCATTGACGATTCACTGCAACTGGTCGCTGGGTTGCGTTCCTAGCTTAATCTATTGTTTTGAGTCATGATCATTTGGAAGATTGGTGGCTTGTCCTCAGCGGCGAGGTGTAGCAATACATAGCACGCCGCTGGAGTTACGGCAGTATCATCGCTGAGATTGACGCGGGGATCATTGTGGTCTGTAATCACTGCCGTGAAGATAAGCGACCAAGTTATGGTCTGCGTGACGAGCTGTACAAGGAGTACCTCTACTTAGGTAACTCATCGGCTCTCTCCACTTCAAGTTCCCACTGGCAATATAACCCTGTCAAAGCCCAAGGGAAAACCAAACACTCAGTCATCGGCCCCTTGACAAACATACGAACACATGCCGAAGGCCATCCCTAGCGCTAGCACTGCAAGTCGTCCTGCTCTCCGTAGGAATCAGGTAAGGATCCATCTCCTATGGGTTTTTTCTTCACGAAAGAGACGTTGTTCCCTGAAGGCTTGTCGCTCATGTCGCAAGCGAAAGCTCGTATGTATAGTCTTTGTCGCATTTCTGTCATTCTGAGGAGGCTGAATATGTCGCACTCAGAAATGCGATGCTGCTCGTCCTCATTGCGGTACATGCGTCAAGTCAGTTTCCTATTACCCCAATGGAATGAATGTCTCGTTCACCTCTTTGCTGCTTCGTAGACAGTGGCAGTCCCTGATCAGTGTCCCAGCGCCTCCCGGATATGCGTAAGTCCGCCACCTAGCTGATGGCATTCGGTGCTCAGGGGCGATTAGGCATCCATTGGAACCCCAATGTGTCTATGACCCGGTAGATGGGCTTGCCCTTGCTCAAGACACCGATCCAATTGAGAAAATACGGATGCTCGAGGAGGAAGTCTGTAAGCCAGCGTTTTCCCGCACTGATTTTGTTCGGGAACCTGATATGGATGCAGCGAAGCTCAAGATACAACTGCAAGAACATAACAACATTATGTCACCTGCTCGTCATAGTCAAGGTCTCCACAGACCCGGGTCGGCCTCCTCTTCCTCGGCTTCCAGTGGTCAAACATCTGCCCTGGGAAGCAAACCCTTGCTTCACAACATCAAGAATGTCTCAGCGCTGGCTCTTCGACAAGAGAGCCTGAGCCCTGAGCTACAGAGCGCTGCGAATAGATGTTCTTCTGACGCCATTCTAGAGCTTATCTACTCCGGGTGGAATCCAGATCTCCCAGAGCCTCACATACTTAATCATTAGTGTGTGGCAGTCTTCGCTCCTTTCCACCCAAAACAAAGCTGACTTCGCACCAAAGCATAGAGGTATTTTTCAAATGCGATCCATGTGGTCCCCGGATACTCCACCGCCCGTCGTTCTTATCAGCGATGCGTCTCCATCCCCGAGACCCAGCTTTCCCACACTCTGCCATCTTGCACGCTATCGTACCACCTTTCCTCCCTCCGTTTTTATTGTACTGACACGGAATTTTAGTGTGCGTCGGCCTCCCGCTGGTCGTCACGCAACGTAGCAATACTTCCTGATGGTTCCCGCAGGGATCAATTTGCAGAGTATCATGCAGGCAAAACTCGACAATATATTGATAAAACGATGGCTACAGGGGAAGACATCTTTCAAGTCGTTCAAGCGTGCATTCTTCTCTCCTGGTACTTCTACCAGGAAGGTCGATGGGTCGAAATATGGATCTTCGCTGGCTTCCAGACGCGCATCGCCGTACCTTTACGCTTGAACTACCCTGGAACATTTTCTACTCACGGGAGTAGCTCACCAGGTGGATATTTGCCTCCCCCCAAAGACTTTCGGGACCTCGAATCTCGGCGGCGTGTGTGGTGGATGTCCATAATTTTCGACAGGATCGTGTCCGTGGGTGGCTGGATACACGCCATTGATGATCGGGATATTGGCACTGAGCTTCCCTTGAGAGGAGAAGACTTTGATACCGAGGTATTAGAAACTCCCGCTGGACTGAACCCATCCGCTGACCTGGAAAATAGCAATTAATCCCTAGCAACCCTCAGGACATGATCACAGAAGACATCTTTACAACCCATCTTCCTAGATATACCGACTCTTTCTTACTTCTTATCAAGGCCATTATGATGTTCGGTCGTGTCACGGACTTTAACGTGCGTGGTAGTTTGCGCGCCCCGACTGCGCCCAGCAAACACCAGGACCCCTTTGTACTGCCAGGATTTAGCGAGTTGGATAGTCTCGTCCACCTTGACTTCCTGGAGAACCTTCCCCACATGTATCGATTCAATATTGGCGTCACTGACGTATCAGGGAGTGCCCAATGCGTTGACACCGATTTGTACCTGGTTCACATAATTCCTCATGCGTAAGTTTGAACACTGCCATTTGATCATATTGGCTGGATATGATTCAACAGAGCTACAATAACGCTTCATAATCCTTACATGGATTTGAATGATTTACAACGTACATCAACTAATCGGTGCATCAAAGCTGCGCAAGCGGTGCTTTCAGCCTACTTCATGCTTTCCGCGACTTCGCTTGATATCACACGACTTCACCCATTCGTCACAGTATGTATTGTTTCCTTCTTATCCATCTTATCGCTTACTATTTGCAGATTTGCTGGTACCTCGCCGCAGTCGTCCAAGTGCAAGTCTGTAAACATTTCATTGAGATCGGTGATCACGGCAGAGAGGCTCAGGTTTGGGAGGAAATCAACATACTCCGGTATGTCAATTACTTGTAATAAACTGTTGCGTTTCTTGACACCCGAGCAGAGAGGCTATGTTAAGTTATGGAGCAAGGTCTCCTATAGGCAGTATGGTCACATCAACAATACAGGTCCATTTTCTTACACTTTCTCTGCAGCTCGTCAAGAACAGTTACTTCAAGGCCTCATGAAAGAGATTGTTCGCCTAACCAGTCAAAAGAGACCTCTGGAGGTTGGATTGCCCCTCTATCCCTTCTCTCATACCACTTTGTTTTCTTCGCCGAACGACCTTCCTAGCGACACGCCAATTGCACCCCTACCTAACCCCACCGCAGTGAGTCAAGTCGGCGCGCGGGCACACAATAACGTGGTTGGAACGCACTCAGGACCAGTAGCACCTGCCACATCATCCTTGTACTCTGTACCGTCATGGCCACCGAACGACACACAAAGTGGTTCCCCTGGATATGAACAGGATACTGCGACATGGGGATACGCACAATAGCTGGCCTTTAGACAGTGCATCATGCCCTCACTTTTCCCAATGTTTATCTGGCTGTGTACTGCGGCATGAGGCAGATATCATTCCAATTTCTGGCGTGGATCTTTCAGAATGACACTGTACGGTTTGCGTGTATGCACAGTATTTGTAATAAAGCTGCGGACACTGCGACTCGCGATCAAACAAACCCTCCACCATCTTGAGACTGGCCTCTGCGTCTCTCAGTTTCCAACAGGGTATCGAACCTGGCCTGTGCGGCGGCGCGTTCGTCCGCCTCGCTGGTTGGAGTGCCGTCGCTCGGAGCTGATTTAAAGTCGGGGAGCTTTCTGCGTTCATGGCGCTGTCTGACGGCGTCCCAAGACGACTGGCGGGCAGCATTACGTGCGTTGGCAGTCCTAATCTCCTCCCACCTGCTCGTGGTTTCAGCTGGTCTGGACACGTTGACACCTATTGATGCAACATGTAATCTCCGTACCATAACTATGACAAGAAACGGGCATACTGGTACTGTCTTGTTGTTGACTCCAATCCTCCTCCTGCAACATTTCTGGACCTGATGTGTGGCTTGCGTGGTCAGCATCTTGCCTGGCTTCTAAACTTTCCCTACGGATACGTTGGAGAGTGAAGCCTACACTGCCACTTCCACCGAGTCTCTTGTCGATATGACTCAAGGCGGCCATGAAGCCTTGAGGGTCCTCCAATGAATTCGCAAATTGGTAGTGTGCCATGAACTGCCTGAACGCGCCAAACGACATCCCCAACATGAAGGCTGCGGCAGTTCCGAAACCGAGTTTCGAGACACTCCACCTTGGTCGTGCGATGTAACAACCATAGCCAAATGCTGCGCCTGACATACCGCCAGCATAGACTATCTGTATCGAAGGTGTGTCATATGTGTGAGCGGGGAGAGATTGAACACGTACGGGCCAGCGCCGGTGAGGGCCGGGTAAGAACCTGGTGGCTAGCTCATAGTCATGCTGGGATAATGCATTATCCTCTAGCTCGGGCTGTAGAAGCTCAATTGCCCGTTCACGAGTGGGGAACGTTGTAGACAGCCAGTCGAGTGGGTAAGACATTGTTTCACGAATCAAGATGGAAATAAGGGAAACATATCATTTACTTGTATTTGGGCTCAGTAACTCAGCACTGCTGGCACAACCGTGGTCACCGCCCACGGTAGAATGCACGCGCTAGCAACCAACTCAAGCGTTGTCGGTAGTAGTTGAACGTTGATGTGTGGATTAGTGGTACTGTCTGTTGTTGAAGGAATTATATACTATTTACATCAATGATGGTGAAGACTTTCTTGTCAATGTTTCGCTTCAACACGTCTCTGATGTCTGCATAATTGCCGCAAATTCCGACCTATCATTGTTCACAGACACGGACATTGCTAGCTCTCTGGAGGCGAAATGTCGAATTCCTCTGTGATTACCGCTGTGTATAAGTCGAAGCCCGTGCGGATATCACCAGGCCATAACGAGAAATTACCCGCCCATCCTCCAGAGGAAGAAATCATTTCGGCACCACCGCCACCACCTGGCAAGAATAATGATCACGTTCTGAGTGTTCACCTCCAGGACAGACCTCAGTTGCCCCCGATCCCAACCATGTCATCTCTAGGTAACCATCCATTCTACCCTGAATTGGGTCCCCACCTCTGACGACCCTTGCAGGCTTCGACATGCCCTCGTCTCCAATAACACCTGCTTCCCCACGAGGCCCCCCAGCTCCTGCAATGTCTATACCTTCTGCAGTGGAGAAGACGAAAAAATCTAGTCCATTGACCGATCTCATAGAGAGCGAGAAATCATATGTCGACATTCTGACGGGCATCATTCGAGTGCGTCTCGCGATGGTCAGTTACCGTGTTTCCATGTGTCACTGACCCATCGCCCATACGACAGAAAGTTGCCGCTGCTTGGTCGCGATCTAATCTCCCACCACCCGAACTCGACGTCATCTTTCGAAGCGTAGAGGGTGTTTACAAGACCAACCGTACGCTACTGGAAGTAAGACCCACATTTTGATCTGATTCAACCCCACCTAATTTTGTCATAGAAACTGAAGGAGATCGGCGAGAATCCTTCATCTCCCAAGGCTCTTGGTGACCTATTGATGCGCTGGGTAGGTATCTGTTCCATGTTTCCAAGATTTCTTCTCATGACCTGTAAGATTGATGATTTGGAACGGCCATATACGACGTATGCGAACAAGTATTGTGCGGGTTTCGATCATTGGGAGCCCGTCAAGTCAAATCCGAAGCTTGGCGGTGTACTAGAAACCTTCTCGGCGTTCAATCCTCCGCCCTCTACCGTAGTGCAAGCTTCACAACTGCGAGACCCCTCTCTTTGGACCCTTGATGCACTCTTCTTACTACCCAAAGGGCGCCTACAGTATTACAGAAAGTTATATAGCAGATTACTGAAGAGCACGACACCTGGAAGAAGCGATCACCGGCTGTTGACAGGCGCACTGGAGAAGCTAGATGGCCTTCTTACAACTCTTGACAACAGAGCCCATATTAGGGTTGGAGAATCTGATCCACTGCTACCCTCATCTGGAGTGAGCAATGGGACAAACGGGATACCCAAGGAACAATCAGTAGACGAATTCTTGCAGAGCGGCTCTCTGCTCTCCGGACAGTTTGGTTCATGTCCTGCAAGTGCTGCAACGTCCATGCGAGGTAGTTTCTCCTCAAGCGGGTGAGTCTGACTGTTTCTATTTCGAATAAGCTTCTCATACACACCAGCGAACGCTTTTCACGGGAAACGGAATCAACTTCGATCAGCCGGGATTCCTCTCAAACCATGTTGTCACCCGTAGTAGACCTAGAGAAGCGGTTAGCAACCGACAAGACGCTCGATATATTCACGATGAAACCAAAGGTTTGTTGGTATGCCATTTGTTACAGACGTTGCGAACTCAAGTACACACGTTAGCAAGTTAGACTACAAATGGCTCCGCCTTCACTTCCTTACGCCCGTGAATTACGTGCATCGGTAGAAGTGGTCGTTCGATTTACTCCAAAGGCAACGGGGGTAGAGGTTCTCCATCGCCATGGGCACGTCTACATTCTATCGGATCTGTTTCTGGTTTGTGAGAAAATGCCCGCAGAAGAGAGAGCTGCCGGAGATGTGGGTGGCCCAGACATGCGTCTATGCTATCCTCCGCTTTCCGGAAAGGTCTTGAAGGTGACCGAGTCGCCTGGACAAGGTCGGTTACTATCCTGCTTCAAAGTGCATGCTCCCAACTCCCTGACCCCCTTTGTAGACAATGCCCTGCAGGTTTCTATCATGCGTAAAGAAACTTTGATTTTGGAGGCTGATTCTCGAGACGCACGAGACCAAATCATTAAGGAATTTCAAGAGTGTATTTCTTTTGCGAGAACAAGTGAGCTAACCACAGATTTTGGCGTTGATGCTCAATTCACCCTTCACTTTAGTGTCGGGAGCCGGGCAAGAGCCTGTACCACCCTTGCCTCCTATGAGTGGCCTTCCTCAGTCACCAGATGCACACCTCAGACCATCCGACAGCCCCCCCAAGCGGGAACGACCTGAGCGCCTCACCAATCCTCGACAATTGTCACAGCCTCAGCCAGGCGTTGTTAAGGCCGAACGGCCTTCCGAATTCCAATCTTTAGCAGACATGAATCCCGCTCTTTCACCACCTGCCTCAAACTATGGTTTGCCCAACGTGACGTCTTCACACGACGGCTTGGAACGGCAAAACGGGTCTGCACAAGGCTCTCGACCTGACGGTTACAGCAGCCCTTCGAGTGGTCCTGCTCCACCCGAAACTCAAGTAGTTCCCGGTGGTCAACAGTTGCCCTCATTACAGAACCCCCTCCCAGGACCCTACCCGCCACGTAAATCTTCGGCAGGGCAGGCTATCATGGACCCGCCCCCTTCCTCTGTACCAGGACAAGTAATTTCTGCCATGCGGAGTGCGAGTATGCGATCTCAATCACCACCTCCATTGACACCCAACTCGGACCAGATGTATCCTGGTGCTCCTGGTCGGGTGCATTCACCTCCTAATGGGCAAAATTTCCCCACTCAACACCCACCTCTGAAACACCACGTTTCGATGCACTCCCTTCGTCAACAACCTTCTCTACACCATCAACCTTTAATGCACTCTCTTTATCACAAACCGTCGATCCACCAAAACTTACCTCCACCACAAGGGCCTCCTTATCAAGGTTTTCCCGGTCAACCAGGTCCATATCCACACCATGGGCAGCCATTTACCTCACGTCCACCAGGTCCTCTAAATGGGATGCCTCCCCCGCGGCCTCCGTCTGAACCATCTTCCTCTCACAGACTTCAGAAATCTCTGTCATCGCGGTCGCTTCATTCGCAGTATGAACATGGTCAGAATCCACTCCCCCCAGTACCTTCATTCCCGGATAGCTTGCCCATGCCACAGCGGCCATACAGTCAGCGCGAGAGCTCCGTAGGGTCTTTGAACACACTGATGTCTAAACCAATTCTTCCCTCGATGCAGATGGGATCGAGGGCTAGTTCCTTTGCAGAGCCCTCCATACAAGATGCCAGTCCTCCCACGTCTCCAATAGAAGAACGCAAACCTGTTGGGCCTGTGCGGTCCGTGATCTCAGCGCAGATGAAGTGCAAGCTATTCCATCAGCAACAACATGCACAATGGAAGTCTCTGGGCACCGCGAAGTTGACGCTCTACCGCCAGGAGCCGACGAACGTCAAGCAGCTTGTTGTGGAGGCAGACACCAGAGACAAGGCGATTCTCATTTCGACGATCGTATTGACGGATGGCGTGGAGAGGGTTGGCAAGACTGGTGTGGCGATTGAGCTCAGTGATGCCGGGGGTGCACGGACGGGCATCATTTACATGATCCAGCTGCGGAATGAAGACTCTGCAGGCGGACTGTTCAAGACTTTACTTGTGGGCTCTGACAGGGCGATGTAGTGGTGCTGGTGCTGGTGTTTTTGATAACGTTTGCCCTCCCTTCAACTATAATGATCTTCGTGCTTTTTTACCTTTCAGCGACATTTGTAGTTTCTTTCCTTGGAAGGGCGGTCCTTTGCAACCATTCTCTGCATTCCAATACCCCTTCAGATTGCCGATGCCACAAGTTACCTACTCAATGTTGGAATGTAAGAGGCGATGTTACCAATTGGACACAGAGGGAGAAGTGATCACTTCCACATATCCCGGTCTGGGGAAGACCCGGTACAACATCCTCTGTACGGTGTGGTTGAACGTAGCCCACTACATCTGTTCTGCTCTTAGGGGCGTCCAGGATAAAAATGTAGTCTGTCATGATCGTCAGCTGGAGTATTATTCAACGGGTCTTCAAGTGAGAATTACCTAGAGTTGTCTTCCAATAATGGGCATAGCTGGTCCACATCGGTTCATGCGCGCCAGATCTTTCCGCTGGTAGGGACTTCCTGTCCCCATACGTGGCCACATCGTCTTTGTGCTCGAGTAATGCTCGCTGTGCTCTTTGTCCTTCGTCGTATGCACTCCGCAAACGGTGTCGAAAAAGATCACACAGCCCGGTGTCAGATAATAGTCCATCGGAGGGCTTTGCATCTCTGGAGTTTCGAATGACCTTGTCAGGATCAGCTTTCTCGTCACCGACTCCTTCGCCTGCCTCCTTCATGACTGATTGCGGAACAGATGGATCGATGGAGACATGCACAACACGCGAAATCTCCAGTCGTTCCCGCTGTTCTAGGGATAGCGAATCTCCGACCAGCAAAGAATAGGCGGGATCGTCGGGTGCGAAATTGAAGTCTGCTCGGCGTCTGGGGTCAGAACGCGCTCGCAGGAGTTTTGAATTCTCGAAGATGATGCTTACCCCCTGCGATAATACAGGGCCAGTGGTGGAGCTGCCTGGACTCTTGGAATGCGGCAACCTCGCGAAGTAGGAGACTAGCTTGCCTGTAACGTGTCACGAAGATTAGAGACAGAGTATAAGGGGGAAACAACGATCACTGGCCTCGCTCTTTCGTACGTGTATCTGATAACCAGTCAACGTCAGCGGACGGATTGAATACAGAATATCCTCGCGTACGAACGCAGGGTGCCAGAATAAATGTGTCGTTGCAACAATGTAGCCCTTATTCTCCGAGTCGGGATCCAACCATTGGAGTGCGACTATACTGCCAATGTTCTTGGTGCGATGGCTTGACCCGATGCGTGCCTGCTGGTTGAATTCGAGGTTGTGATGAACTTCTAGATTATCATACTCTATCACTTCGGCGTGGACGTTTTGGAACATGTTACGCCTGTAGGCAATGAGGCATCCGTGGGGTTTTGCTGGTCCGGCCGCGTAAGTGTAAGAGTATCCAGCACTATCGAGCATAGGAAGGAGCTTGTCCAACGTATCGACTTCCTGGTACAAATGAGGTCCTGGCCAACGAGCATTGGCGACAATCACAGACCTGCATGCAGAGGATATCGGCATCATGGGAGAGTATCTCAGCATGGATCATTGGTCCCCTCTCGTTTGCTTTACGGGCCTTGCCGCTGGTGGGGAAGAGCTCAGATCCTAAGAGACGTTCTGAGTCCGAGTTGGATTGTGGATATCTGACACAACGTACGGACAAGACACTGAGCAAGTAGCTAGGAGGTGATGTGTTGAATAGATGACAGGGGAGTGTAGAGGGATGTACGGACGTTCCAGGTCATGACCTTGACAGACTGTTGGCTGGGAGTTGGGAGTGATATCCATGGTCTTGTTATGATGGGATGCACTTGTAGTGTTTCTTGAGGAAGCTGCTGTTTCTGTTCTTGTTGTAGCTTTTTTTGTAGGCGTTTGAAACGTATTTTTTCTGCCTGGGCGACCTGTTCTGGAGTGGGCTCATACACGGATTGTTTCATGTTTACCAACAGCTGAATGATCCGGTTCACTGAGAAGGTTAACGTATTTAACTTTGAGTCAGACATAATTTGAGTGACTCGACAGTGGACACTGAATACTGACAGGTCGATGTCGATGAAGGTACCCTCAACAGCTGCGATTCGACGTATCTCTACAAGGCCACTAATAACCAGAAATCTCCCAATATTAGTTCAATCACTCCCCAGCGCTAACAGTCGTCCTCCCTTTTCTCGTCCCATTTCCCATTCTCGCTGGTCTCCCGTTCTCACTCGCAACTTTCTCTCTCTCTCATCCATGTCTCCATCCCTTAATGGCCCCGCGATCCCAGACGATGCATTCACTTCGTTTGGAAACTTTGACCTTGTCCAACGCGTCAAACTGGACTATACCGACGTAGTTGTGTCAAAATGGCAGAGTCGTGCTACCGGCCTCACCCTTGTCCATCTCGATTACGAAGGTATGCACTGCGTTGCCATCAGATCCTCGTGCATCCCTCACTTCATTTCAGCTCCCCTCGTCAATGGTTACTTTGTTGTCGGTACCGAGAGTAAGCCAGCCCACTCCCTTTCATAGCGCTCACACCATCTCATCATTCCAGTCTTCGACGACAGCGGCTGTCCTCACACTCTCGAACAGTGCGTTATCTTGCTACTAGATCCGGACGTCTCTCTTAATATTATCCGACAGCCTGGTCTTCATGGGCTCTGAAAAGTACCCATACAAAGGCATCATAGACCATCTCGCTAATCGTGGATTCTCTAATGGCACGAATGCTTGGACCGATAATGACCATACAGGTGAAGCAGCTCCGACCAATCCTTACCACCTAAACTTGAACCGAGTTATATCAGCATATACAGCCTCAACCGCTGGAGAGCAAGGCTTCCTACAACTCTTGCCAATATACCTGGATCATATATTGTACCCGACAATGTCTAACGCTGCTTTCTTAACAGAGGTACGAACACCTCCCGCAATCTCTGAATAAATGATAACAACTCCCTCTTAGGTTCACCACATCAATGCCAAAGGCGAGGATGCTGGCGTGGTCTACAGCGAAATGCAAGGGCGTGAGAACACCTCTGGCGATCTCATGGCTCTTCGGTCCGTATGCACTCAAGTGAGGTTGTTTGTCCATGCTAACCTCTTGTTTCAGGTCCCAGCGTATCTTGTATCCTCCCGGCAGTGCTTACCGTAGTGAAACCGGCGGCCTTATGGAAGCCCTGAGGGTTCTCACAGTCGACCAGAGTAACTATTCTATTGACACATATTTATACCAGCTGACCCCCTACTTGCAGTCCGGCAATATCATGGCACCTACTATGTCCCCCATAACTTGTCATTGATAGTCACTGGAAAACTTTCAAGTGGGACCAAATCTCTTCTTTCTGTCATTCAGGACAAGGTAGAGCCTAATATTATCGCCCATGGTCAAAACCAAGGACCACGTCCAAAAGACTGGAAGCGGCCATTTATGGAAACGGCTAGTGCCAAGCGCGAGCACATTAAAGAGATCACCAAAAAATCTGTCGCGTTCCCAGAGAAGGATGAGAGTCAAGGCGAGCTGCTCCTCACTTACAACGGCCCACCTCCAACGGCATTTTTGGAACGCAAGGTTTGCAAAGTCTTGCAGAGTTACGTTTATGATTGACTCAGTGCGCGTGCCAGGCTCTGGATATCCTGAGTACATATCTCACCTCTTCGCCTGTGGCTCCCCTGAACAAGGAATACGTGGAAATAGAGTCTCCCCTCTGGTATGGTTGCATCCATGCTCCCCATTGCCGGGCTCATTCCCTTGCAGCTCCTACATCTACTTCAGCGAGGATACCCGTGCTACAATGGTAGACTTACCCATTTACATTGGTTCTGTACCCGCGGAACACTTGGATAACTTTGACGAGAAGCTGTCCGCTAGTTTCCGCCGCATTGCCGAGGAAGGCATTGACATGACTCGCATAGCAATGGTCATCAACCGAGATGAGCGTCAAGTACAAACATTCGACCTCGTGCAATTTTATTTTCATGCTGATTGGGGCGTCTATAGCTGCGCAGTAAACTCGAGTCTGCTAAAGGAGACACTTTTTCTGGTACCATCATCACCGATTTCCTGTACGGTGCTCCGGATGGTTCTGATTTACACGGTGCTTTGGACGAGATCAAGTATTACAACATCCTTAGGACCTGGTCCAGCTCGCAATGGACGGAGCTTTTGAAGAGGTTAGTCGTATGTGTCGACATGTGCAGTGGTACTAATTACAATCTCAAGATACTTTATCGATCAACCGTACATTGTTGTCATTGGAAAGCCTTCAGCAAGCCTTGCAGAACAGCTCGAGAAGGACGAGAAGGGCCGTCTTGCCGCACAAGTCAAGAAACTTGGCCCTGAAGGCCTGGCCAATGCCGAGAGGGAACTTGAGGCTGCAAAAGCTGAACACGAGTTGCCCATACCCAAGACGATTCTTACCTCATTCCCTGTTCCAGACGTGAAGAGTATATCATGGATCCCAGTGGAGAGCGTGCAAGAAGTAGGCAAGGGTCGGAGCGTCACTTCCAGAGCCTCGTTGCAGTCGAAGCTTGCCGAGCATATCAAGAGTGATGGTGACCCATTGTCCCTGTTTGTACAATATGACCATGTCAAGGTAGGTTCATTTTTGACTTCAGACAGTACCCAGACTGACAAACCTGCCAGTCTGATTTCGTGGGGATCCATGCATTCTTCTCACTGGCGAATGTGCCAGACGAACTTCGCCCGTTCGTAATCTATTGTTTGAACCAATTCCTCCTCTCACTTGCTTCTTGTAGATACATCTCCACTTATCTCGCTGCATTCTTCTCGCTGCCTGTGAAACTCGAAAATGGCGAAGTGCTGAGTCATGAGGAGGTTGTCAACAAGCTCGATGATGAGACTGTCTCATATGAGGCCGCTATTGGAATATCAGATCAGTTCACGGAGTCTGTCCGGATTAGCTTCAAGGTAGAGACCGCGCGATACGAGTCTGCCGTTACCTGGCTCCGCGACCTCGTTTGGGGCACAGTGTTCGACAAGGAGAGGTGAGTGAGAACCGCAGTATCTAGACTTACATGGCTAAGTCATTGAGCAGGCTCCACGTTTCTGCCGCTAAACTCGCACAGTCCCTCCCTGAGCTCAAGCGTGATGGCAACAATGTCTTGTCGTCTATCTGGGCCGAAACCCTATTCGACAAGACTTCGACTTCGCTGGCTGGCACAATCTTGTCACAAGCAGAGTTTGTGCCAAAACTAATAAGAGATCTTCAAGAGTCACCAGCAGAGGTTATTGCTGCCTTCGAGAAACTGAGGAAGTGCTGTGCGTGCCTTCTGTCTTCAAATGTGTATCGAAACGTCTAAGTGGATTCGGATGCCTTCAGTGACCGATTCCTCTGGAATTCGGATATCCGTCACTGGCAACATCATAGGTCTTGAAAAACCACGTAGCACATGGAGCGACAAATTCGGAAACCTCGGTGTGAGTTTCGCATTTCTATTGACTGTGTCCAATCACCTTGACACATCTTGACAGGAATCGACATTGGCACCGGTAAAGCTGACCTGCGAAACGCTAAATAAGCTGGGCAGGAATCCTATTGGAAAGGTTAGGACTCTCTCATACTATGTTGCACATCTGCTCACCTCCTTTCAGGCCACCGTTGTCAGCTTGCCCACGATCGAGAGTTCCTATGTTAATCATACCACTAAGGGCATCCAAGGATTTAATCATCCTGAGTTCCCAGCGCTGAGGGTGACACTTGAAGTCCTCAATGCTACGGAGAGCTATCTTTGGGTATGGTACATCATCTTGCCAAGGTCTCTGGCACTGACTGTCTTTCCAATAGCGATCAGTCAGAGGGGCCGGTCTTGCTTACGGCGCCTACGTGTCTGCTGATAGAGAAGCTGGGCTGCTGACTTTCTCTCTTTATCGAGTATGCTTGACCACAATTTCAACTGGGAGCTCCTGCTAACCCGCTGTGCAGAGCTCTAACAACATGGAAGCTTTTGAGGAGGTAAACAAAGTAGTCACGGGTTTGCTCAATGGCTCTGTAAGCTTTTATCATTAGAATCGTCGAAATCTTTAAGACAAGCTATCCTAATCAGGTCGAGCTGGAAGAAACGACCCTAGATGCTGCCAAGAGCAGCATTGTTTACGGTGTTGCCAAGAATGTGGCAACGGCTGGAAGAGCGGTACGCGCGATCATTCCTCTACTGATACTATCACCCCGTCCTCATGTAGTTGCAGGCTATAAATTCGTTTACCAACCAAGCGCTCAAAGGCCTACCTCAGGACCACAACATCCAGCTGTTGGAGAAGTACCAAGCTGTGACCAGAGAAGATGTCCTGGCTTCTCTAAAGAAATACATCTTGCCACTCTTCAACTCGTCTTCTTCCACCGTTGTCGTCGTCACTGCACCTTCCAAGGTGGATCAGATCGCAGACGGGCTAAAAGGTTACGGATTTGATGTCGAAAAACGGACGTTGGAGGTCGACCCCGATGAAGATGCGAGCGGGAGTGGGTCTGGGTCTGAGAGTGGCTCGGAAGAGAGCCGATGATAATAACCTCCACTAGCGAATGAATGCATCGGGGAATAGTCCCCTGATGGACACTTGTTGATACTGATCACTGTATCCCGACTCGGCTCTCTGCATCGTGCACAAATCTAATCAATTTACTACATAATGCGGGACCGTCATAACGGATTAAGGGTGTGTTGCTCTGATGGGACCTCTGGAGAAACAGCTACCGACGAGACGTCAACGACTTCGCTGCTCCCAATTACTTCGATTAGCTTCTCCTGTGCTTCGCCTGGCCGCAGTTCAACATCACGAAGGAAATCATTGTCCACTATAAAGCGAATGACTTGGGATAGATTGGACACTGTGATCCGAATTTCAGGCAAGAGCAGCTTGATGACGAAATCATCAGACTCGGATACAACATGCAAGGAGTTGCCAGTACATTACGGAGTAGGGTTGGTCTAGATGCGAACGGATTTCGTGGTGGTTTCTTCGGCTGTGGACGTGGAGCTCTGCTGATGCGTTTCAGAGGGGGCACTTGCGGCACCTCACCGCTGTCACCGGCTCTGACTCCTACGGTGCATACTGGCGCCACGTGAGGTTTGGATGAGACAACTTCGGGTGCTTCATCGTTATCTGACCCAGACCCAGAGTCCGAGGTACTTTCCTGAGTGAGTTCGCTTTTTGTATGAGCTGGTAGAGGCACCGAATTTTCGCTATTTTTTGTCTGAGGGGCATCTCGTTGCACTGAACCTCCCCGCCCATGGCTTCTGCCTCTGCCACGTCGTCCTTGCCCTCGGGATCCCCTGCCAGTGCCAACCTCCTGCTTCCGTTTTTTCCTTGCACCTATACCCATGTCTTCTGGTGCCAGCTGCCCTCTCGCAGCAGCCTCCTCGAGCTTACGTTTCTTGTCTTCGACCTTTTCGGCAGTCGGAAAACGCTTTCTCCGCTCTACTATCCAAGCATCGATAGCTTCCGGGGTATCCAGCACAAGAGACGTCCCTTGAATCGTGACAGGTTTACTGAGTTTGAGTTAGCCAAGCCCTGCCCCCAAGATGCGTCGGTATATCACACACCCTTTCAAACTCAGGTCAGCATCCCAATCGTCCTTCTGCCTCTTCTGCCATCCAGGAGGGAACACAAGGTGCCGATCCATCATATGGATCTCGACGGCCTTGCGGGAGCCGGTAAACGGACAGCGCTGGCGGGTGCATCGACAGTTTCCAGCTTGATACCAGCTCCCATAGGTGAGGGGGTTCGGGATTTGTCTCACGGTCGTCGTTTGTTGTTGTGCGGAAGGAGGAAGCTGAGGAGGGGCGATGGGTGTACTCAAAGTCCCGCGGCTCATTCGACTACCTGGGACGTAGGTCGATGAAAGGGTGTACCCTTCTGCGGTCGTAACTGGTGCTCCGTTAGAGTAGGCTTGCATATATGCGTGATAGTAATGTGGGGACGCATTGTGCTGTACATATTGCTGCGCGTAGGGATTGGTCAATGCAGCAGTGATTGCGGTGGTGTTGTAAACCGGGACTGCGTACGGTGGGGTTGACGGATGCAAGTACCCTCGGTTGGTATTTTGTGGTGATGGTCGGTTCCAAGAAGATGGTCCTGGTTGAGCCATGTTGTGTCGGCCATCCATCGTTTCAACACTTGATCAAACTCGAAAATATCAGGACATCAAAGAAAAATTGCGTCACGTCTCGCCGTCTATTGACACACGTGACATATAAACAGTACCTAATCGTATTGCAAAACACAAGTGCGACAGTAGACGGAAAAGGTGAAACAAACCATACTGTATATCGTCTGTGAAGTAGCAATATCACAATGCATTGTAGTATGTCAGGCATATTACAATATGTAGTAGGGTTAGAGTTTTCGTTGGATGGCGATGACACGAACATGAACAAATTCGAGAGTCAAGAAAACCGAAGAGAGGGGATCAGCGCGGGTGGGCGTAAGTATTTTCGGGGGTCAAGGAAGGGAAAGTGCACAGGGGGTAGAAGGTAACGGTGAGACGGCTCTTGTGCAGATGGCACAATGACGCGAGGCACGTCCTGTTGGCCGGAGTAACGTGTAGTTAGTTGACATGTCAAGAAGGGTGAGAGGATGGAGCATAATACATGTCGGATCGTTATAATGAAAATTTGGTGGGGCATCGAATCAATCGTGCAAAACAAGTCGATGTGTCGGTCAGACAGCTCGTCTGACAGGGTGCACTTGCGTGCGAGTTTATTCCTGAGACTCTTGTTGCTGTTGCTCTCTGCCAACTCTCCTCTCCTTTTCACTCTCCAACTGGTTATAGAGCAGAAACAGGGCCTTTTCGTTGGCCTCAGGCGTACCAATGATGGTAAACATGCGCTCGCCAGTGTCATCGTGGGGAGCCTTTGCAATAGATATCTTGGATCCAGAAAGCCGACGGATCTCAGTAATCTTGCTTCCACTGCGGCCAATGATGCATCCGACCATATCAGAGGGGATTGAGATGTTTTGTGTGCGGAGATTGGCGGGTGGTTGGGTAGTCGAAGGCGACTGTGGCGAGGGCGGGGATGAACCACGGCGAGCAACGTCACCAGCGGATTTGCGCGCACTCATGCCTCCGGCAGAATAGCCGTTGGCAGATCGTCTTGAACCTGATCGTTCGTCGCCAACGCCCGGATGGAAAGGGACTGTCCCTGCACCCCTTTCCCAGTCCTCCAACAAGCATTTGCCAATTTCCTCGATAGCATGGCCGATCGCGTCTGGGGAACCCTGAACCTCGACTATACGCTCTGTGGACTGCGGTAACATTTCTTTTGACGCCACCATACGAGCACCAGAGATGTCCTGGATGGCTTTAATTTTAAGGCCATTGCGACCGATTATCGTACCCATCAGATTATGGGAGATGAGGAGGCGGATTGAAGTATGTGGCGTTGACGATGACAGGGAAACGGGGGACGGGCTTGATGAGACGAGTTGGGTGATTATGAGGTTGTATGCCTGAAGATGTAAACGAGTTGGTGAGCGATAGCCGAGAGATGAAATAAAGCAAAGACAGCGGTGTTGCGTACCTTTGAAACGGCCTCGACGGATCCGCCGACTGTGAGCACTCGCTCGTGAACGCCGGGTATGACCTTACTAACGCCCGCTCTCACACCAGTCTGTTCCCTCAGATCCGCGACATTTTTTCCGCCCTTTCCGATGATTACACCAGCTTCTTTGGTGTTGACAAGGGCACGAACGGTAAGGACATCATGGCCAGAAGTCGGTGATGGGGAACGAGATCCAGCTGGAGATGCTGATGCGAGGTGAATATGTGGGACGCCCCTAGAATGATAAAAAGATATACCTGAATGTTGAGGGGCCGACTGCTCTGCGGACATGATATAGGACGTTGTCGGTGAGGACGTAGGGGAAATAAAAGTAGGAAGAAGTATTTAGGATGGCGGAAGGGGGATCAAAAATTGGGTTGGTTCAAGGGTGACTGAAAGAACTTCTCCCTTCAAACCCGCGTTCGTCACGCGTTCCATTTTCGGAGCCGTCCGAACACCGTTGCCCGCCCGGGAGAACACAGCCACCTGACTCAGTCATCGTACAATCAATTCACAATAACCTAGAACTACATCTCTGTTGTGCATGTTTTCAAGTGCAAGGAATTGAGGTTCATCATAAAAACACTGGCCCGACAGAGGTCGCATAGTTACATGCATGGTCTTATGGGTTCTCATCATAACGTAGAGCAGCTCGACGACATCGCACACAAAGCAATGTTAATCCCCCATCTAGAACCCATACTGAGCGAGTTTTTCGAAAGAGGGTGATGCATCTACGACTGCCTTTTGGCGCAGCTTCAGGGCTGCAATCTGCTCAATCCGGTCAATCTGCCATCTAATGCATGATAACCGTCTCATTTTCACATACCTTGCGCTCATGGAATGCCTGTGCTTTCACCTTTCTCTTCTCTTCAAGGCGATCAACGACATCCTTGTAACCCCATCCGACCTCATGCGACAGACGCTAAAGCATTCACCAAACATCAACTTGTAGCCCGTGACAGCCCGCCCTTTATTCATACCTTGACGGTGCAGTATTTCCGGCCAGGCTTCAGCCGCAATACCCGCAGAGCCTCAGGAACGACCATTCGCTTCTTGCGATCGTAGGGTGGGGGAACACCCTCAAAGAGCTTCAAACGCTCGAGGGCAGCAGCGCCACGAGCAGTCTTGTGAGGGACCATGCCGCGAATAGCGCGGAAGAGAATTTTAGAAGGAGCACGGTGATGGAAGGGGCCGGACTTCTTGGGGTTGACGATATGGCGCTTGTGGAGGAAGTTGTGGTAGCGAAGCTGTTAAATGTTCAGGATATATACTTGTCTCAGTCCGGGTATATTCGCATGATAAATACCTTGTTGCGGAAGAAGCTGCCGGAGATATTGATCTCCTCGCACCTCACAACGACAATCTTCTGGCCGGAAAGGACTTGCTTGGAAATTATGGAGGCCAGTCGACCAAGGAGGTGACCCTTGCCATCAATTACGATGGGTGTCGAGGAGAAAGTGGCCATGACGAAGTCTAAATCGTATGCACGTGTACGTTCAGTCCCAGTTTCAGGGCAAAAACCACAAGTTTATATACTCGCCTGTAGGGATAAATGAGGGGAAACAAGAGGCGTATTTATGAGCGATTGATAGCTACAAGACGTTGGACCCGCTTACCTTGAGGATCTTGAGGTCGTTGGGAATGTGGGAACCTGCGATGCGGTGACAGCCACCGTGACAAGAACTGTGTAGTCGCTCTCGGAAATTGCCGCAGACAAGCGACTTCATGCTACACTTTTCCTCACAAACTCTAATTTCTCAACACTCAGTACTCAGTACCCAGACTAACACTCAGGAGATAATATTATTGTACACGGAGATAACTATGGTGCTGAAGAACTCGTCAGAAATTAGAGAGGCGCTCTACCGTGTCATACTCCTTGGCTTCCTTGCCTATCCATTCAGCTGAAGCAAACTGCGTATACGTCCAATTCTTCCCCCATATTTGCTTTTGCTTCCAGTACGCTGCAATCCTGGGTCTTTTCATCACAACTTCCCAAAGTTCTCCACAGCAATCAAATTCTCCCCCTTTCCTTGCTTTTTCTCGAAGGTGAGGAAATATGTCCATCGTGAGGTTCAGAGTCGCTGTCACTGTGACAGATAGACTGGTCAGTGAATGCGACACTTCTGGGATGATCTTGGCGCGTGTCTTCAAAGTGGAGAGTGCATGCTCAGTGTTCCTCAAGTATGGCATCACGATGTCGTGATAAATGTGATCCCGATTGGGCGGTGCTAGCCAGTCCTGTGTGTCTACAGTTAGCTGAACTATCCCCCTAATTGCTGTACTGGGCTTCGATTCACGACTTACTTGTTTTCCAGACATCAACATAATCCTTCCCGACGTAAACAGCGATGCCTCCTTGACCATTTCCATACGAGCGCGGATTTCGAGAGGCATGTCTTTCGTAATCTCTTGCATACTGAGCTGATCGTGTCTAGGAAACAGGGACTAGTACTCACTGTCGCTCCTTTGGGAGCTAGATATTCCTCCAAGAAGGAAATTATCGCCGGACTCTCCCCCAAATAGAGATCATCCTCGCAGTCTGGGCTAAAGCTGGAGACACGCAAAACTGGAACTGTGGAACACGGGAAGTAACTCGGTGTCACTTGGCCCGACTTCTTCATGTCCACCCAAGCGGAAAATGTATACTCTTCAAGTGTGAACGGCTGACCAGAATCGGCGAGGAGCAGCAGCATCGGTTCTCGACGTCCTCTGGAGAAGAAGTAAATCAGATGAATGTTTGCGTCCATGGTTATCAAAGATCGCATTCCTAACGTCGTTATATGGAAACGAACGAACCTTGTCACTGCCTCCTTACGTTGGGGCTCAACGACTCGAGTTAGAGGTTACCTGTTCCAACTCGGGGTTCTAATCGGCTCCCAGTCAGACAAGCCCGAGCATGCCGTCACGTTGTGGCATGGTCAGGACTCTTACCACCGCCGATTTCTTAGGCACTAGATAACACCCTTCCTCCCGCACCTCGCGCGCCTAACCCCTGCGGCTAACACAAGCGCACCCCGAACCGACGACTTACGCTCCCCTGCGTGAACGCCTCCACCTTACACAAAACAGCCCATCCGTGCCCTACGCGCCCTGACTGACCCCGAAACGCCTCGACGTTGCACGAACCGGTTGAGCTGTACTCGCCCGATATGCCGCACGAGTAGCCCTATTGTTCTACTGATGGCGACGTGCATCAAGTCACGTGACCGATATTAACGTGATGGTGATGATACTAATCTAAAAGTTGTAGCCGACTCACCTCGCAGTTTTCTCTAGTTTCATTCTCCATTTTGAATGTACATCTGCATGACACCATAATTACTCAAGATTTTTATGACAGTTTTGTAAGGTTTCCCCGCAAGCTAACTATATGGAGACTAAATTGAGCACTGTGGCTCGGCTATTGTTCAATAGATCTCAGTATCCTCTTTTTGAAATCGCTTAGAGGTCATTTGGCCAATGGGAGACTTGCAGTGGTCACTTAACAACGTAAATTGACGCTCTCTCAGATGTTTGTTGATGCACGACCTTTTGGTGGATTTGGGACCCTATGAAAAAACAGTGAACACAAATGATGAAAGCCATCAAACCTAAATCTACGTCTCCGTCATACACTACGGTGGGCGAGAAGAATCAGGTTGCCATTTCAAGGTTTGCAGTTTCAGTATTTATTTGGCTTTACTTATCCCGGGGTTTACCCCACAATTTACTTACCAGATCCCACGCTCTCGTCACTGCCCGACTCACTACGCTGCCAGGTTGCTTATACCACGACGCTACATGAGTACAGCAGATCTAACAGGTAAACCCTAATTTCTCTTAGCTCGATGCTGCGAGTTGGACCACAATAGCCATGACATCATGATATCCACTGGCATAACATCACGACACCACGACACCCAATGTCTACTACGGTGGACCGTGTGTATCAGGTTAGTTTTCCATAATTATAATTTTGATGCGGGTTATTTTCATATGTTATGTCATCAATTATTATTATCGTTATTCAAACACCGTGTGCTTGTGAGCTCTGAGTCGTCATGAGTCGGATCACAGGCCATCGCCAATTCATTGGTTGGGCACTTGCATGTCCAACAAGCTAAACTTGTGCCGCACTGGCCGTGCGCTTTTGGACTTGTTTGGCTGTGTCCGTGATGCAGCAAAATACCAGGATTTGGCACCTTACTGATAGAAGGTATGTTTTTTCTTTTCTCATTTGAATGTCGTACGTCAATTCAAGCATGTCCTCAGACACAACAACCTTTATATGACAAATTACATATTGTCATCAGCACCTTGTTGGTGTCCACGTCAGCACCTACAGACAAACCTGGAAATAGCTGTGGTATAAATGGTCAGGTTGGTCAGTCAACTTTGTGTTTCTCATTGTCATTGACTCTGCTGCGGGTACCGTACCAGTACAGGTGGTACAATAATATTCTCTCATGCACGAGGACGACAGCTGTGGTACTGCGCAAGCAGAGGCTGGCAACATTGTCAAGGAGCACCTTCTACCATGCAAAGTGCCAAATCCCAAGGGAAAGAACCAACACAAAGATTGTTGTAGGTTGCAGTGTGACTTGTCTGTTGTTGTTACTGACATATCTATGTATCTAGCATCGAAGGATGACCCTCGTATTAACAGGCTTCTTTCCATGTACTATCGTGATAATATTACTGATTGAAAGACAATTAGTCAGATGTTACAGGCTGAGCATGGTATTCACATGAGGTGAGTCAGTTTCAGCTCACCTTTTCCGTTAATATACTACTACTGAATCAACGTTCACAGTGAAGCTACTGTATCTCGATGGCGAAAAGACCTTGGCCTCATGGGAAGCAGCAAGATAACTTGCTCTCTGCCTGAATCCATGAAGCGACAGTTAGTCCTGGATCAACTGGCTCAAGATCCCCTTTCTCGTCATGGGCCACGCCTTGTCTGGGAGGCAATTGTGGCTGAAACAGGTTTTTTGCTTACTAGGTAAGTGTACTATGTTGTGTTCAGTCCATAGGCTTGACATAACTGGTTATCGGCAGGGGTTACATTATGAATGAGATGCAGAATCATGAACCTAAAGGTTTTGCTCAATGAGAACCTTCAAGTAAGAAAGTCAGCCGAGAGCCATTAGTATCACTCGGCCCCTATCATGAGTGGAGTGGGGATGGTCATGACAAGCTGTCTGAGATTGGCTTTCCCATATGGGCCATCCGTGATAAGTGGTCTGGAAAGTGGCTTGGGATCTGGGTTGTCCCAAACAATCGGCTAAAAACAACAATATCATACCTTTACTTATCTTTGGTCTATGAGCTTGGTGGTATGTTATACTATATTATATTTGAAGTTGCTAACAACTCATACAGGCATGCCATTGCAAACAACGACAGACTGTGGTAGTGAGACAATTGAAGTATATGGCTTTGCAAATGTGCTGAGGTCAGACAATGTCTACTGATATCATACACAGACTTATTTTTTGGTTCTTAGGAAATATTTCTCACCCAACCTTTCGACTGATGACCTACCTGCTCATCGTTTTTTGAGGAGTGTTCACAATATCACTATAGAATGTGGTTGGCTCTGTTTGAGGCTTCAATGGGGTGACAATGTGAAGGTGTTCTGGGTGGCGGGGGAAGAAATCTACAATGAGATGGATCTGCGCCAGTAGTGAGTTTGGACTAGAAACCATTGCCTCTGACTCTTACTTTGTTTTAGTGATCTCATCAAATGGCTGTGGCTGAAACTCATACAGCAGGAACTTGACAAGCTTCAGCATCAACTTAACACTCACACTGTCTGGCACAACCACAACAAGTAACTTCCATCTGGTGAAGCACCACAGACAATTTGCAAAGCGATGTCCTAGGAACAACACTCAAACAAGAGAAACGATGATGAGAACAATGATATCAGCAGTCTGCAAGGCAGTGATGACTTTGAGAGTGAGAGGAGCCCGAACTCGTAGTCTGTAGGAGAAGACCCAAGTGAACTAAACTGGAGTTCCTTGGTTGCTATATTGCATCTTATATACTGCTAACTAAATGTCTACCCTAAAGTGTCTGAGTCAGCTATCAGTCATCATATGATGTCATAGAATGTTAGAGAAGAAAGTGATGTCATATAGAAAGGACTAGAACATACATGCATAAGTCATGAGGCATGATGTCATAGTAATGTCATAGTAAAAGAGGTCACGTGATGAAAGTAAAAGCAGTCGTGAAAAGGTCATGTGACTAATCATGTGATCATAGAAGTAAGAAATATTAAAATTCATAACATCTGGTGTTTCTCCAAATGTCGCCATGGCGCTCTGTGATGAGTATGGTGCACAGAACTGCCTGCAACCTATTGACCATGATGTTGTCAAGCAGCTTATGGAGAAGATTGGTGGTGAGGACCTCCTGCATTTTGTACCTGCTGAATACAGTGCAAAAGCACAGGCAACTTTTGATGGTCTGTCAAGTCCGGGTTCATTCCCAGAATTCCTGGATAGTCTGGAGTGTGGAGAAGGCAGAGTTTGGCGGGAATCCCTGAGGGGGGTCGGAGTTGTAAGGAACTTTGGTTTCAGCTTATGTGCTGTGCCCCTGTACAAGTTCTGTTCCTTGATTTCGGAGCAGAGGGTCGGAGATCAATCCTAAGGTCAACTTAAGGACTGAGGAGGTTCAGAGTGAAGTGGATCAGGAAAGAACGGGATTTAGTTGATATTCGAACTAAGGAAATATCAGAGAGTACACGCGGGTTTATATACTGAAGAGTCCGGAAGATATAAAGATGTTAAAGTATGTCGGACGAATCGGAGTTTCGGGTTTCCGGAAGAAAGGAAGGAATGAATCGGAATGGCGTCAGAATGGTAGAATAATGACTGAAGGCGATGGCGCAATAGTTGTGAAGCAAGGTGGAAGGGAATTATTGATAGGAACTGTAAATGTCAAGAAGTGTCAAAGGAAAGTGACATATGTCAAGAGATAACCGAGATAGGAATACGAAAGTCCGGGATGGGAATACGGAAAGTCCGAGATGGGAATACGGAAAGTCCGGGACAGGAATGCAGAAAGTCTGGGACAGGAAGTATGGGGTTCGGAATGTCCGATGAAAGAGAAATCGTCTAAGGTAAAGTCCGAGGGCCGGGATTTGGGATTTGGTCATAGGGGCTCGGAATTGGGCCGGATGGGTTAGGGAAGTTTCGGGATGTGACAAAGCATCAACAACCACTCCGAGGAGATCAAGGTTGTTCCCAATTCAGCATTGCCCGAAAATTTCACCTCCTCATATAAGGCCCCAGAAGGAAGGAGTGGGAGCACCATGAAAACATCGAAAATGAGGCTATGTGAGTCTGTTGCAGTATCTTGCAGAACAGGTGGTAGATCTTCAACAAGTCACCCAATGAATCCACCACTAATGTTCCACTTCATCCCTATGTAAAAATCAGTTTTGCTCAAGTTGTGAAAGTAGTTATCACATACTAGGAAGATCTCGGACCCCTTCATCCTTTGCACAATCATAGAAAGAAGTAAGGAAATACTGAGCAATGTGGCTTGCTGTGTACTTGTCCACTAGATCACTTGCATTGTCTGAAGCTGAGGCACGAATGGGTTTGCACTGGAGAATTGCAACAGATACTTCTTCTTCTTCTTCACTACATATCATCTGTGTTGAACCATCCTTTCCTGTAGAACATGTTGTGTGCTTCATCTTGAATGTTTCATACACCAGTAGTGAGGGGTCAGTGACAGTCCTTGGCCGATAGGAACTTTGGTAGCGCTTGGATGGGTGCTGTGGCTCAGCAGACGATTATTGCGAAACTGTAAGTAATGGAAAATATTATTATTATATTGGCAAAGATACTTTACTTGCAGAGAGTTTTTGTTTTCGCTGAGTGCTTGGTCCTGTTGATTTTGCTGCACACCATGGCCGACTCGGAGGTCAATCCACAATTTGAATGTCATCGTCGGCCTAGTCATTGTCAGATATATCTCATTATACAAGGTACACTTCTGACTAACCTCATCTGGTGGCATGTATAGGAACATTTTGAGGGTCTTTGCGGTTGCATCCTTGTCTGATAACATCCGGTTTACCTTGAGCTTCCCATAGAGACTTTCCATTGTTGCTGAAGCCACATAGGTTTGTGTGTTGATTGTATGTACAGTCACGCCACCAACCACTGAGCAGTATGTAATTGTATGCCTACAATTAAAGTTTGTTAACATTTGGGGTGACCGGTGACATGGAAGACATACCAATCAAACATGACATCAAGAATGGCATCAGATAGCTTTGGAATGTTGGGTGTACTATTGTATAACCCCCTCACCTTTAAAGCAAGTTGCTCCCATACACTCTCAGCTGAGTCTGCGAGTGCAAAGGTTGATCGTGACAATGGGATGCTTAGTTTTGTCACAGTCAAACTACCATACAGATATTGAATGAAGGTCACATCAATATCAATCTTTGCTACTCAAACATTCCTCTTAAGGGCAGCAACCTGCCGTTTAACCTCAGTCGCATCCTCTAATGACTGGTTTTGTGGCCGTTGATTGAGTCTGTGCTGACTAGCATCCTTGCTATATGTGTCACATCGCTCTAGAATAGACTGCACAGCAGCAGTGGCACTCCTGGAATCAGCTGGTTGTGGTTGTGGTTCTACAAGGACTGTGTCAAGAAGTAATCTCATGGCTGAGAAATCTCACATACGTTCACCTTGACAAGATCCACAGACAGGAGAGCGAAGAAAAGGATATACACAGCCGCAGCATTCACACTGAGGCTATTGCTGAATAACACCTGTTAGAACAAGTAAACATAGTGAACAACGAATCCACATACTGAGATGCGTTCTTGATCCACAAGACTTGCAGCTTCAAGTTTTGTGCACTTGGCACAGTTGGTGGTGTCCAGTCGAGGAAAGAAAATCGAGCAGCTGGAACAACGACCCATGAAGAGAGAGACAGAAAACAGTGCAGGAAAAGCCTCAATAGGCCAGCTTTTATAGGTGAGTGAACAGTGTTGCCACAGCGGACAAATAATAATGTGATATTCAGTGAATAGACAAAATGCTGTCTGTGATAGCCCAAACATTGGAAGCAAACAACACACTGGACAAATTTTGTCACATTGAGGGGCTCACACATACAGTATATTAGCAAGAAAACGCCAGCAGGTATACATGCTCACGAGTGACAGGAGATACGATGGAGAAAAGGACCATAACACTAACAGAGCTGAGTTGAGAATGCAGAATGATCTATAAGACTTCATTGATGATGATTATGCATTACATACTATTTTACCCTCGTTGTCTTTCCTCCATAACTGGATTGTTGTGGTGTGATAGTTGTAGCATTGCGCTGTCACAACTATTGGAATACACTAAGTGGCACTGAGCGACAAATCAGATAGAGTGTTGTCAATGTACCTATTATGTCAACCAGCTCTTGCTTGCGTTCGAGTTTCGGCCCATGGTTGGCACATGCACGTTCTTAGACAAGGCCCCTTATGCTGCAAACAATGAGTTAATACAAGTTCGGGCGAATGATTGACTGAGGGAGTGTAAGTGACAGTGACATGTGAGTTGATGTTTGTATCCAGCCTTGCAGTCTGTTACTTGTCATCTCTAGCTTATAAAGAAATGCTATGAGTAAAAGGACACATACTGAGTCTGCAAGGTTGAGGAAAGCAGATGGTCCATGTTTATTGGCAGGATAGTTGATATGTTCCAGAGATTTGTGTTGGATAGCGAAAGTAGACAACAGCTTGATGGGGGGATTGGGTAGTTGTTGTCTAATCCATGTGATTCAGGTGTGCAGGGTGTATCTGAATGATAAACGTACTTTTCTTGATCTTGTTGTGCACATAAACAATGTATGTTTGAGCAGTCAGAGACGAAACAACACAGGTGTGGGAAAGAGTGTGGGATACCGCACTCGCACTCTTTCTCATGCCTACCACCAGTGAGTCTGGCAGTTTGAGCTGCAAAGACGCCTTCCACTGCGGCGACACTAGATGAATGGCCTGCAAGGCCAGCTTGAATGACAAGGTTGACCTTAGTGACGGGAAAAGGCCATGAACATTGACGGAAACATCACAGCCACATGGTGTTTGAATAACAATAATGATAATTGATGACATAACATATGAAAATAACCCGCATCAAAATTACAATTATGGAAAACTAACCTGAGACACATGGTCCACCATAGTCTACGGCACTACAGCACTACAGTGTCCTCAGCTCACTTGTCCCCAGACTGCCACCACATGGAATGGGGGCTTTTATTTATATGTGATGATTACGTGGGCCATGGGACATGTGGCAATGGCACGCTCTTTGTGAGTAATGTTTTTTTTCTTTATAAATGTGCTTAATCCTATCTCAATATTGTGCCCTTTTTGCAAGTGTCAAGTCCGGGTTCTTTCCCGGAATTCCCGGATAGTCCGGAGTTGTGGAGGAGGCAGGGTTTTGCGGGAATTCCTGAGAGGGGTCGGAGGGGTAAGGAACTGCAGCTTCAGCTTATGTGCTGCGCCCCTGTACGAGTTTGGTTCCTTAATTTAAGAGCGGAGGGTCGGAGGTTGGTCCTAAGGTCAATTTAAGGACTTAGAGGATCAGAAGGGAGAGGATCAGGAAGAACAGGATTTAGTTGATATTCGAACTAATGAAATATCAGAGAGTACACACGGGTTTATATACTGAAGGGTCTGGAAGATATAAAGATGTTAAGGTACTATTGGGCGAATCGGAGTTTCGGGTTTCCGGAGGAAAGGAAGGAATGAGTCGGAATGGCATCAGAATGGTAGAATGATGACTGAAGGCAATGGCGCAATAATTGCGAAGCAAGGGGGAAGGGAATTATCGATAGGAACTGTAAATGTCAAGAAGTGTCAAAGGAGAGTGACATATGTCAAGCGATAACCGAGATAGGGATATGAAAGTCCGGGACGGGAATATGAAAGTCCGGGACGGGAATATGAAAGTCCGGGACGGGAATGCGGAAAGTCTGGGACGGGAAGTACGGGGTTCGGAATGTCCGATGAAAGAGAAATTGTCTAAGGTAAAGTCCGAGGGCCGGGATTCGGGATTTGGTCATAGGGGTTCGGAATCGGGCCAGATTGGTTAGGGAAGTTTCGGGATGTGACAGCAAGCATCTCTCTTTGTTGTCCTTCTCACCTACCATAGCCATGGCTGATTGTGCAGAACTTGTTGGAATGCATGATGATGTGGTGGTCGAGCACCTTGTCCCCAATCCCAATGGGAAAAATCAACACAAGCATTGCTGTGAGTGTCCCACAGGTTTGCGAGAATGAATACCCTTGAACACATTTGACAGCCCCAGCAAATGACAAGCACATGGCGGAAATCCTTAGGGGTTACCATCTCAAAGACATCACAAACAAGAAGACGATCAGCAAGTTATTGTGGGTGGAATATGGAATCTGCATGAGGTATATACATGTGCACTAGTACTACCATTTAACTGCTAATTGATATCATTTACCAGTGAGGCCAGTGTCACGTGACGCCACTCACTGCTTTGACTTCATGGAAGCTGTACAATGTCATGCACTTTGTCTACAGCTTCCAAGCATCAACTCGTGTTAGATCAGATGGCAAAAGATCCAGCACGCCGTCAGGGACCTGATTTAATTAAGGGGGGAATTGCCCTCGAGCAGGGGGTTCATTTGAGCCGGGACTATATCACCAGTGAAATGCACTGTCATGACCCTGGAGGATTTGAGCTTCGGGAACCAACAGCAACAAAATTACCTGTGAGTCCCTTGTTGCACTGGGTCCTCACCATGAATGGTCTGGGGATGGTCATGATAAACTTGTTAGCATCAGCTTCCCGATATGGGGAGTTCACATAATGTAGTGCTTTGGTACCGTAGTATATGGACAGCTGAGGTTGACAAATAGCCATGGCTCATGGGCCAGCTGATTGTCGGTCGACCTATGAGTTGCACTTGTAGGGCACAGATGGGCCAAGATGTAATAAAGATCCTGTGTGATATGAGTTGGCTGAGGGGTTATTTTAGTGAGGGTATTTTGAGTGATGGGTGGGTCAATATGTGGTGGTTTCATGTGATATGAGTGGGCTGAGGGATGAGTGACCCCATAGGTCTTGGGTGGGCTGAGGGATGGGCTGAGGGATATTTCCATAGGCATTTTGTCAGTAATGGGTGGAACCATTGAATGGTGGTAAGGGTGTACCATGGGGATGGGGTGGGCTGAGGGAGGGGTGACCCATAGGTCTCAGGTGGGCCGAGGGATGGGTAACCCATAGGTGTTGGATGGGCCGAGGAATGCATTCCCCATAGGTCTTGGGTGGGCCAAGGGAGGGGCAACCCAAAAGTCATGGATGGGCCGAGGGATGGGTGACCAGAAGGTTGACAAAAACTATAAGAGGGCAGTGATTGCCCAGACTCAGCTGCTGCAAAAGAGGGGCAAAGAATGACTGAGGAATCTGAAGTGAAAACTAAGTATATATATACATATATATAGCAAAGTGGGCAGAGAAGTGCTCACTAATGATAATCAGGGAATAGGAACAGGAACAAGAGGAGTTGGGATTAAGCAATGTAAGAAGGTGATGGAGCATCCCTGGAGGCTTGGGAATGATGACAAGCAAAGGATGATGGAATACGATAAGGGTCTGCATGTCTGCACAAGTTCTGGATCGATTCTGAGCAGATATTGAGACTCTGAGCAGTTTTGCCTGGCAGCAGAGCAGAGTTAGGAATTCTGGCATTTTGGACATGTGGAGTTTTGGACTCTGACATTCCGGAAATGTGAAGTTAGTGTCCCAGTTCTGGAGTTCACTGTATTTTGTCACCCTCACTCAAGTGCATTCATAGTCCCATACCCTGAGCAAATTTCCAGTGTTGTTCACAAATGAGAGGTTTTGTAAGGATGTCTGCTACCATGTCATCTATGGGAACATAGCGGATGATGGCTTCTCCTTTTCTGATAAGGTTGTCTTGGATGAAGTGGTGCTTCCACTGGATATGTTTAGTCTGCACCTGGAAACGAGGATTGTGGCTTAGGATGATAGCGGCCTGGTTGTTGCAGTGGAGGACAGTTGGCCCCTTTTGTGGATGTCCGATCTCTTCAAAGAAGCTCTGAAGCCATGCAAGATGTTGTCCAGTGAGACTAAGTCCGATGTACTCCAACCCCGTGGTGGAGAGTGCAACCATGCTCTGCTGTTTGCTTGACCAGGAGATAGCTCTACAATTACTGAGGAAAGGAATCCGGAGGTGGAGTGGGAATTGTCTGGGTCCTGAGACCAACCTGCATTGGAGTACCCCTGAAAGTCCATATCCATAGATACCTTGGAGCTGTCAAAGCGGAGTTCCATGTCCTTGGTGGCTTGGATGTACTGGAATACACATTTTGCTGCTTTCCAGTGCATCTTCCTTGGTGCAGCACTGAACCAGCTAAGTGTTCCAACTGCATATGCAATGTCCGGACATGTTCCAAGCATGAGATACATCAAAGAGCTGATGACTGTGAGATAGGAGACTTTTCAGCCTTCAATGACCATCTCTGGAAGGATTTGGTCATTTTCCAGATCTGCAGCAGAGAGTTGTAAGTTGTGTGCCATTGGAGTCCACATGAGTTTGCATGTGGTCATTCTGATGTGGTCTAGGATGGTGTGGGAGTATTGGCATTGTGACAAGGAGATGGTCCGGAGTTTCTGGTCCTGGTTGATTTTGATTTCCAGGATGTATTTTGCTTCTCCAAGATCGCACATTTTGAAGGCCTGTCACATCCCGAAACTTTCCCTACCCATCTGACACACTTCCGGCCCCTTATGATCAAACCCTGAACCCCTAGCCCCGGACTTTACCTCAGAAGAATTTCTCCTTCACCTGATATCCCGAATCCTGTATTTCCCATCCTGGACTTTCGCATTCCTGTCCTGGACTTCCGTACTCCTATCTCGGCTATCTGTTGACATATGTTCCTTTCCTTTGACATCCCTTGACATTTACAGTTCCTATCAATAATTCCTTTCCCCCTGCTTCACAATTATTGTGCCATCATTCTCAGTTATTATTCTATCATTCTGACGCCATTCCGATTCATCCCCTTACTTTACTTTGGAAACCCAAAACCCCGATTCATCTGAGATACTTTAACAGTTTTATATCTTCCGGACTCTTCAGTATATAAACCCAACTTTACTCTGTAATATTTCCTTGAGTTCAAATATTGACTGAATCCTGTTCTATCCTCCGAAGTCTCTGCTTTACTCTGAAACCTCTCCAAGTCCTTAAGTTGATCTTAGGATTGTCTTCCAAACTTCTGCCTTGAAAATTGAACATGTCCATTGCACCCTTATGGGTAAAGCCCAGGTAATGCGGGTTTCTTGTGATCTTCCACCCAACTGCTGGGATGAGTTTGTTCTTACCACTTGTTATCTTTCTAACCACGTTCTTGTTAAATCCTTGCCTGGGATTACCCCATATGAAGCTTGGCACAGTTTGAAGCCTGATCTTGGTCACCTTCACAAGATTGGGTCCTGCACTTTTGTTTTGATTTAACACAGACATAACCCTAAAATTTATGCTCGTTCCCTTGAATGTGTTCTCATTGGATACTCCCTTGATTCCAAGGCATATCACTGTTATCATCATGCTTCTCACAAGGTTTTTGTCTCTTATCATGTTTCTTTTATTGAGTTGCATGATTCTGTGCCTCACGCTCTCCACCCTGGGGTCATCCTTTCCTCTGCATCTGCTCCTTCTTCTTCATCTGCAGTCAAGTCTTCTGATGCACCCCCTGAGGCTCCCTTGCCCATTCTTCCCTCTTCCACTTTGTCTGAGGACATGACCTCCTCTTTGCGGCACTCTGCTCACGCTCCCAAGCCTTCTGCATGCCTTGCTGCGTCCTTGGATCTGCCTTATGTTTCTCCAGTTCAGAAGATCAATCTTGAGTCCCTTCATGCAGCTGATTGTTGCTGTGATCTCTGTGCTCATGTTGAGGACATTCCTTCTGATGATGCTGGTCCTCCCCCTACTTCTCCTGCTTTCCCTTCTCAGGAGGATCTTGATAGTCTTTTTTCTGCCATTCCTGCTGGGGCCCCTGGCAATGCTTCATTGGATGATCCTCCTACTTATAAAGCAGCCATGGCTTCACCTTATGTGGACTGATGGTGTGCCACACTTAAGGAGGAGTTTACTTCTCTTCGTGATTTGGGTGTTTACAAACTTGTCCCTCATCTGCCGGCCAGACCATCATGCATGATAAGCCTGTGTTCAAGATCAAACATGATCAAGACAGCATCCCTGTCCGTTTTAAGGCCTGCTACATCTATAAGGGGTATTCCGCCATTCGGGTGTTGATTTTGACAAGACCTCCTTGCCCACTCCATGACTGGCATCATTCTGTGCCCTTGCTCATCTTGGTGCTGCCCTTGACTGGGAGATCAAACAGCTTGACATCAAGACCACTTTCTCAATGGTCTTCTCAATGCTGATGACATCTGCTACATGGAACAACCAGAGGGTTTTGTCAAGCCTGGCACTGAACACATGGTCTGGGAGCTCCAGCATGGCCTTTATGGGATGAAGCAGGCTGGTCAGGTCTGGAATTGCACCTTACATGACAAGATGGTCTCCTGGGGTTTCTCCCGGCTAAAATGTGAGCATTGCATATATTATCGTCGGGATGACTGTGGTGTTGTGATCTGTGCCATTGTCACATCCCGAAACTTTCCTAACCCATCCGGCCCAATTCCGGCCCCCTATGATCAAATCCTGAATCCCGAGCCTTGGACATTCCGAACCCCGTATTTCCCGACCCAGACTTTTGCATTCCCGACCTGGACTTTTGTATTCCTATCTTGGCTATCTCTTGACATATGTCACTTTCCTTTGACATCTCTTGACACCTACAGTTCCTCTCAATAATTCCCTTCCCCCTTGCTTCACAATTATTGTGCCATTGCCCTCAGTCATTATTCCACCATTCTGACGCCATTCTGATTCATTCCTCACTTTCTTCCGGAAACCTGAAACTCTGATTCGTCCGACATACTTTAACATCTTTATATCTTCCAGACTCTTCAGTATATAAATCCGCTTGTACTCTCTGATATTTCCTTAGTTCAAATATCAACTAAATCCTGTTCTCTCCTGCTCTGCTTCACTCTGAAACCCCTTCAGTCCTTAAGTTGACCTTAGGATTGTCTTCCAACCCTCTGGTCTGAAATTAAGGAACAGAACTTGTACAGGGGCACAGCACATAAGCTGAAGCCAAAGTTCCTTGCCCCTCTGACCCCCCTCAGGGATTCCTGACTAACCCCGCCATTCCGTGTGCTCTGGACTATCCGGGAATTCCGGGATTGAACCCGGACTTGACAGCCATCCATGTTGATGACTTTCTCAATGTCACAAACTTGAAGGGGGCCCTCTCACACTTCAAGGACCAACTTTGGAGCAAATGTGAATTTTCTGACCTTGGCAATGCGTTGTCTTGTGTCGGCATTGCCATCAAATGCACTCAGTCTGCCCATACCATCTTGCTCTCCCAGACGGCACTGATTGACTGCCCTGTCCTTGATCTTGGTTTGCAGGATGCCCATCCTGTGGCTAGCCCTATGGAGACCAACCTTTGTCTGTCCCACATTGTGAAGGGAACTCTTGAGCCTGAGGTCACTGCATGGATGGTGAGGACCCCATATCATCAACTTGTCAGTTCTCTTAATTACATCGCATGCGGTACCCACCCCAACATCTTCTTTGCTCAGCAGCAACTTAGCCGTCACCTCAACTCCTATGGGCACGCTCACTGGGAGGTTGCCAAGCAGGTTCTTCACTACCTCAAAGGCACTTGTGACCTCAGACTCGTTCTGGGCAGACCTCATGTTGTGCATCTCCTTGGTTTCACTGACACCAGTTTTGTCACCTGTCCCAACACCCTGCGGTCTGTTAGCGATTACTGCTTCCCTCTCAGCTCTGGTATGATCACCTGGGGTGTGCATACCCAGAAAACCGTCTCCCTGTCTTCCTGTGAGGCCAAGTATATTGCCGCTTGCCATGCAACCCAGGAGTTGGTTTGGCTTCACACATTGCTCCTTGCTGTTGAATTTCCTCAGACCACTCCTACTCCTCTGCTGTGTGACAACCAGGGAAGTATCATCCTATCCAACTATCCTTCCTTCCATGCCTGTGTCAAACATGTTGACATTAAATATCATTACATCTGTGAACATGTCAATGCCAACAAATTGGTACTACAATGGGTTGCAGGTCCCAAAAATGTTGCCGATGTATTTACCAAGGCTCTTCCTCCGAAATCTTTCCAGCTCCTGCATGCTGCTATGGGTTTGGCCTGATTCCACTTGAGGAGGAGTGTTAGAATCGCAATCAACATACCATAGCAATCCCCAAACATTCCAATGCAGTTGGAATGTCAACCATCTCATATATAACCCAGTCCATAGTTTCACCTTCCCCTCAGTCAATTGTGTTGTATGACTGAGGGGTAAGCATCCTTGTTTGCTAATGTACCTAGTATCATAATACCAGCATAGTCTAACAATATGTCTAGGTACATTAATCTCAGTCAATTGTGTTGTATGACTGAGGGTCTAACGATACATCTAGTTCCAACACTTGCACAAATTCTTCCTGTTCAAAACTGAAAGATGCAACCACATGATTTGCATTGTGGAATTTCCTGTACGTATATCACAGAGAACAGTTAGCATTGCAACAAATATCCCAATGCTGAAAAGATGAACTAACCTTGATGGATTTGTCATTTGGGTTGGCAAGGCGTTTTATGCATTTGGAGCACTTGTCAGCCTTGAGATTTAGAAAGGATTTAGAGAAACCAGAACAGTAGGTCATATGACTAGATAAACAAATGGCAAGAATTACTGAAAAGTAGTATAAATGATTGATAGAGCACAATGAGATGAAAGGAAAGATAGAAGAGAAGATAGAAGGAAAGAAAAGACTGTTGGATGAGAGGGAGCCCTGTGTCACATCCCAAAACTTTCCCAACCCATCCAACCCAATTCCGGCCCCCTATGATCAAATCCCAAATCCCAAGCCTCGGACTTTACCTTAGAAGATTTCTCCTTCATCTGATATTCCAAATCCTGTATTCCCCGTCCTGGACTTTTGCATTCCTATCTTGGCTATCTCTTGACATATGTTCCTTTCATTTGACATTCCTTGACATTCACAGTTCCTATTAATAATTCCCTTTCCCCCTGCTTCACAATTATTGCGCCATTGCCCTCAGTTATTATTCCACCATTCTGACGCCATTCCAATTCATCCCTCACTTTGTTCCGGAAACCCAAAACCCCGATTCGTCTGACATAATTTAACAGTTTTATATGTTCTGGACTCTTCAGTATATAAACCCGCTTGTACTCTCCAATATTTCCTCATTACTATCCTGCAAAGTCTCTACTTCACTCTGAAACCTCCTTCAGTCCTTAAGTTAATCTTAGGATTGTCTTCCGACCCTCTGCCTTGAAATTGAGGAACAGAACTCATACAGGGGCGCAGCACATAAGCTGCAGCCGAAGTTCCTTACCCCTCCAACCCCCCTTAGGGATTCCCGACCAACTCTGCCTTTTTGCGCACTCTGGAACTATCCGGGAATTCTGGGATTGAACCAGGACTTGACACCCTGGGACAAGCCATGTCAGTATATATATCCTATAGGTAACATCACAGCACGTGGTATAAATGTGATCAGTTCCAATCAAAGAGCTCCATGAGTATGCTTTATGTGTACTGTTTGTCATGAGTAGCATGCTGTGATGTTGGAGAAGGAGGCTTGCACTGGAATGAGACATGTTAGAGCTGCTGGATCAGTTGAACATGAGGTGAAAGTTGACTTACTAATGTAGTGGTGTTGTGTATGTCATGATGTCATGGCTATTGTGGCCCAACTTGCAGCATTGAGCTAAGAGAAATTAGGATTTACCTGTAAGATCTGCTGGATCAGTCGAACACGAGGTGGAAGTTGACTTACTGACGTAGTGTCATGGTATAAGCAACCTGGCAGTGTAGTGAGTCATGCACTGGGGCAGTGATGAGAGCGTGGGATCTGGTAAGTAAATTAAAATAATTGTGGGGTAAACCCCGGGATAAGTAATGCCAAATAAATACTGAAACTGCAAACCTTGAAATGGCAACCTGATCCTTTTTGCCCACCATATACACCTACCCTATGACTGACTGCCAATTGGAGTTTAAGGCCACTCCTTCAACTCATTTACCCAACTGTCACATTTCACACACTTTGAATGACTGCTTAATCTCTCTTTTGTGTATGTTACCCACAGGTTGCCATGTGGAATTTCTCAAGTCAGGGGCTTTGGTACTCTGTCAGATTGTTGAAGGACCATTCAAACTTGGAAGAGCAACCCTTCATTTTTTTTTGTTTCAGCAATTTATAAGTAGAGCAGTCATGTGATGACAATTGATAGAGTAGCTATGAAATTGATTCTGTCATTGGGTTTCCAGACAATACCTGAGCTATAATTTAGAATGGCCCATCAAACTGGGCTGCCTCTTTTGTAATCCATCCTATTGTTCCATAAGCTGTGATAGTCCAGGGTTTTGCCTGAACCTGGTTTCTTTGCCAGTAATCAACTATCCTGGGTTGCTTATGTACACAAGTCCACAGCCTTCCACATAGCTCATATTGAGCAGCTTCCTCAAGGATGTCTGTTGTGGATGGGAATAGCTCTGTGATGAAATTGATTGCAGTGACAATAGCCACAACATGCATGTCCTGTTAGTGGTTCTGTTTCAGAACCATTACAGATGCCACTTGCATGTGTGATCAGCAACATCTATCAGTTAACTGTATGTTGCCCAATCTTTCACTATGACCCCATCTAGTGTTGCTGTGGCTTGGCGAGCTGTTGCAAGCCGTTGACCACAGAAAGACTACAACATCATATATGTATGAACAAAATTCTTCCAAATCTGATTTCAGGGAGTGTAGGGGTATATTTTGGTGTCTGCAGTAAAGAATTTACATTGCTCAAATGGTCATTGGCCTGTGACCAGCTCATGACAGCTCCTAGAGCCATGGCAACACTAACCCCATCTAATGGTGTTCTCCACTCCCAGGTCTAGTTGTTGAGGTCAACTGCTGCAAGTGCACCCCTGCACCTGTTCATCACATTAATTGTGGGCTGTTTGCAAGTTCCCTTACTTTCTGTTGACCTTTGAGTTCTTGAATTTGTCAAGAATCTTTTCGCAAGATTAACTCCAAACACTACTGCTTGGTGCAAAGCCTTGGAGTCTTTTCTGAATGGGAAAGGGTATAAACTGCAAGGAAAAGTATGTATCATGTACACGAAAGCTACCTCTTGTTGACATTATTCAGGGAAATCTGCAGTGCTGATTCAGTAATGCTTTCCACTGGTACTCAATACTTGTCATATCTGTGGATGACAACATAACCCAGTTTATATGTGCTGAAACCTTTGAGGATGGTGGGGACACTCAAGATGGGCACAGACAAAGAGCCCAGCCTAGCAACTATCTGCAATCATGCTACCCCCTTTGCTTTGGTGCTAGGGATTGGATGAAGAAAGGCACTGGTGAAACAAATGAGTGAGTTGTTGATGGTTTGGTCTGCACTATTACTGATGTCCTATTTATTGAATTTCAGCTATGATGGAATCATTTGTCTTGATGCATGTTTCACTCAGAAACACATCAATAACCCCTGCAACACTGTTGCTCATGATCCGCCAAACCCAATGGACACCATCTTCATTGTGTCACACTGCATAAAGGAGATGGAAGGAATTTGTGGATTTTCAATGCCAATCATATTCAAAGAAATAGAGTTACATGGAGGAACAAGCAGATGACCGGCTAGAGGATGGGATGCAGGTGTCAGCCTCCATCCTGGATGGATGCAGAGTCATTTATTGCTACTGATGAGAAGTGACAGAAGGTCAGTATACATTTCTTTGCAGATACAGGACTAATGGCTTTACTTTGCCATCACAACCAAGTGCTTTGGCTTGTCAACATGACATCTGCAAGGGAGAAACAGTATTATGCTATTGCCCTCCTCAAGAGACTTTTCAAACATCTTCCTAGGAAATTTACTGTTGACTGCCTCTATGATATTGGCTGTCAGCTCAAGCGTAGTTGTCAGAAATGGTCCCTTTTAAATAACAACATCCTCTCTCACCTGACATTTGCCATCTCAGTCTTTCTTTCATGTGTATGGACATTTGTCAAGTCCGGGTTCAATCCCGGAATTCCCGGATAGTCCAGAGCATGCAGAAGGGCAGAGTTTGGCGGGAATCCCTGAGGGGGGTCGGAGGTGTAAGGAACTTCAGCTTCAGCTTATGTGCTGTGCCCCTGTACGAGTTCTGTTCCTTGATTTCAGAGCAGAGGGTCGGAGATCAATCCTAAGGTCAACTTAAGGACTGAGGAGGTTTAGAGTGAAGCGGATCAGGAAAGAACAGGATTTAGTTGATATTTGAACTAAGGAAATATCAGAGAGTACAAGCGGGTTTATATACTGAAGAGCCCGGAAGATATAAAGATGTTAAAGTATGTCGGATGAATCAGAGTTTCGGGTTTCCGGAAGAAAGTAAGGAACGAGTTGGAATGGTGTCAGAATGGGAAAATAATGACTGAAGGCAATGGGGCAATAATTGCGAGGCAAGGGGAAAGGGAATTATTGATAGGAACTGTAAATGTCAAGAAGTGTCAAAGGAAAGTGACATGTGTCAAGAGATAGCCAAGATAGGAATATGAAAGTCCGGGATGGGAATGTGGAAGTCCGGGACGGGAAATATGGGGTTCGGAATGTCTGATGAAAGAGAAATCTTCTAAGGTAAAGTCCGAGGATTGGGATTCGGGATTTGATCATAGGGGGCCGGAATTGAGTCGGATGGATTAGGGAAGTTTCGGGATGTCACAGTATCCGGAATTGGGCTGGAATTGGGCTGGAATTGGGCCGGGATTGGGCCAGGATTGGGCCGGGATTGGGCTGGATGGGTTAGGAGAGTTTCGGGATGTGACAGCATCAATGGCCCTGTCAAATCATCTACCATTCTCATAAATGCATCAGTTTTGGCCTATCCAATGGGGAAGGCTGTGGGCATTTGTGGATTTTCTTATCCCTATTCTGTGGGTCTCTGGGATGTGTGTTCCCCTCTTCATGCTCAAATAGTGAAGCAGCTAGTTGATATGTTTGTCCATTGCAGTATCATCAACACCTATTTGTCCTTGACAATCAGATATGCTACCTGGATGAGAAATAATTTGTCAATTTTGGTCAGTGGTTGAGTCAGCAGTAGGCTCTTTGTCAATGAAAGAAAGCAGTGGCAGAGGAAGCACTGGGCTAACTTGAAGTGAATGAGGGTGTTCTCTGAGAGGAGTGGAAGGCTCAAATAGCCCATCAAACAAAACCCCCACCCAGTGAGTCCCTTGAATGATTTTTGAGCATTAGATAAAGATTGTTTGACATTCAGGACAATCCAAGAATCACATAGGTGAGGAGATCAGCAAGGTTCTTGCATTGGAGAAAAGTGTTGATTGCCACCATACCCATGTCAATGCTCTACAGCAAGAACTTGCCTCACCTAGCATTGTAGACATCACTCATCTAAACCTGCAGATTACAGAGTCACAGGATTCTTTGGAACAAGCCACTCAAGCCCTTATCCTAAAACAAAGATCATCAGGCCTCATTGCCCATGTATCTCAAGACCATGAAAAAAGATAAGCATATTCAAGCCAGTCTCAATGCATGTGCTTTGAAGATTTGTATTCAGGAACAAGTCCACCACCACAAGTTTGAGATTGAACATCTAGAATGCTCTTATAGGAATACCATCAATGGTAAGTTTAGTTGTGAAGGTTCGTGGCTGACATCTAATCTGTTAATTAGAACACAAGCTACATATGAATGCTCAATCCTCTATCAAACATCGTGAACCCACTATTCTCAAATTGGTCAAGGCATACAATGCTGTGTGTGACAACATCCATGCCTTGATGCAAGTTGGCAGGGCTCCCCATGATGCTATACCTCCAAGACCTATCCTGTGTGAGGATCTTTTTAAGCTTGACATTGATAATGATATTTGGCTAGATGTAGTTGTTGAGGGAGATGTTGGCATCCCTCTGGCCTGGTTAGCAGATGAAGAAGTTTATCAAGGAATTTGCCTCATTCTGCAGCTGGATCATTGTGAGGAGGAGGAGCGGAGGTTGTCAAGACAATGTACTATCATGCAAGAGTGATTTACAAGAGAGTGGGCAAGCACCATTCATGCTGAGGAAGCTGCAGGTATGACTTTATTGGGAGTTCCTATGCTATGGCAAGACTGATATAGTTGGCAGGGCAGGATATGATATATCAATTACAGCATCAAAAAGATGGCTTAGCATCTGTCTATGTCCAGTGGGAAAGTAAAGTGTGCCATATTACTACAGCTTGGAAGATGGGTCCCTTATGGGGTCCAACGTCCTCTAAGGTGGCCCATGCAGTGTACACTCAATGTCATGCAAGTGTAATGTGAGGTTCATTGGGTGGTGAGGATGGTAAGGCAAAGAAAAAGGACAAGGAAGAGGATGTAGGTTCAGATGAAGGGTCAGGATTGGAGGATGATAATGATGTTGGGGATGCAGTTGAGGACATGGCTTTGGCTGAGGAGTATGGTCTGTGAGAGGAGATGGAAGAGGATAGTGGTGAGGATGAGGATTGGGATGAAGATGGTGATTTTGTACCTTCTTTCCCTGTAAAGGGCCCAAGTCCTATGAAGAGGATGAGATTGTATTAAGCATGAATAATTATGGATGGTTGCTTGTACTGACTAAGGGTGTGAATGCTCAGAGAAATCCAGGTTGAAATATCAACAGGGGATTTCCCCCACACAGGAAGTATGCAGCTGGGGAATTCTCCTTCACTAAAAATATGCAGCCAAACCTGTCTCATCTACTGCTGACGCTTCCCATGCATAACATTTGAGCTGTAGCAGGCACATGCTAACCTTGACATGCTACATGAATATCTACTTCACTTTTTATTTTTGTCCTCAAAATATCTGCAATATATTTAGTTAGAATCAGGAAATTTTGTCAACTGGATTTGCTAATATATGTATTTGAGGCCCAGGTATATCATATATGATTTCCTACTTCAGTGGTGTAACATCATGAAAAGATAAATAACAGCTAGCCAGCAGTATGAATATTGATTCTTTGTCTTTGAAATGAGGCCCTGAAGTACCACAAATTGGCAGGCCAATTTTATTTTATTTGGACCCCTGACACCCCCTAGAGGTGGGGAAAAAACATTATAATTTGACACAAAAAGATTGTGCCAACAAAAAAAAAATTCCCCTGGAACTTTCCCTACAGGCCCTGGGACTTCCCCAGAAGATGGTTGGCAGGTGAGGGGAAAAGTCTGGGAAATGCAGCAAAAACAGGACCTTATAGGGGGCAATCCTTATAGTGTTACAACCTACCTAAGAGGTACCATTTTAGGGGGTGACTGAAGTGACTAGAAGTCGATTTGGGTCAATAAATTGTTCTTCAGCATGACAGGAAAACACCGCCAAATAGGGTTGCATACCTTGCAATAGCCTTTCCATCCTTCCATATTTTTTTCATTGACAACCACACCACACTTATCATCATATGACATGCCAGATGCCCATCAAAGCTCATGCACAACATTCCAATTGGACTTGAGCTGCTGTATGTTAGATCTACAAGAGTTATGAGTGAGAAAGCAAGGCATACAGAAGCCCATTTGGTTGAGTAATTAGTTGCAGTCTTTGTGACCATGGTTCCCTCACTACCAATAGGAAACATCTTGTTGAGGTGGGTAGCTGCTTCATTGAATGTTGCCATCTTGAAATTATTGTCTTCAGAGGCTATGTGGTGAGAGGCAAGGAAGTGAATGAATTCTAGTGTCTGGTTGGGGGCCATGATGTCTTCTGAGTCTGCTTTTTCTTGACTACACTGTGGGCTTTATGCAGCTGAGATGGATTCACAATGCTGTTCGGGCATAGTGACCGAGGTGATGAGCCTGAATTGGTCAATTTTGATTGTTGGGATGCCTGGGATGTCAAGTGCAACATGGTGGCAAGTGTTGTCTTTGTGCTTGCTGTACAGCGTACACTTGACATCCTCTGTGGAGCAGCCCAGCAATCTCCAAGTCAGGTGACCAACTTAGCTGGTTCAAACTGAAACTCAAGTTCGAAAATTTGGCTATCTAGACAGGACTTTATAAAGTATACCCAAATAAAAAGTGTTCTGTCAAAAACTGTTGAAGAACATCCACTTTTCAAAATGCTGATGTAAAAACTCTTTGAGGAATGTCATGATAGTGGATGTTTCTGCCAATAAAAAGTCCTTTGCACTGTCCTTTGCAGGCTTAGACAGGCAGTGTAGAATAAGGGTAATAATCATTTATGACCTTTCCTGATTTCCTCCATTGACCAAACCTCTTCAAGAGTGAAGGGGATACCAGAGTCAGCAAGCAGTATAGGCTTTCCACAAGCTTGGGATTGTAAGATAGGTAAGGTGAAGGTCATAGTCCAAGTTCATGGCCATACACTGGTGAGCTGTAGTGGGCACTTAAGTTTGCCAGCAGCCTACTGGCAATTCAATACCAAGCCACTAATAGTCCCAGAAAATTACAAGTTCATGCCAAGGAATGAGGGCCACAATACTTTGTTATCATTGATCACCATTGTCATAATGATAATGTATCACATTCTCGTTCTGAAGAAATGTTTAATTGAAATAGGGGAGTTACCCTCCCCTGAGGGTATGCAGCCATCAAGCACCCTTATAGCCACTCGAGAGAGACTCATGACAAAGAGATGAGCCAAGCTAGGGTATTCTCATGCTAAATAGTGTCTTCCTTGGAGGTACCACAATAAGTTGTTGTAATGTATAGCTGGTCCTTATCAAAACTTGCCCAAGAGTCATGGATATGCATAGTGATGGATGGGCCAGGCCCAACTGCAGGCCTATGAGGGCTCAGGGCCTCGCTTCAGGGGCCAACAGGCCCAAGCCTTGGGCCTGAGCCTAGGCTTTTGGACTTTGCTCAGGTGCTGTAACACTTGGTCATTGTTTACACACTGCTACAATTTTAACTTGTGCTTCTTTCTCATCATGAAATCTAATCTGATGCCCAGCTGACAAAATACAGTGAACTCCAGAACCAGAACAACGAACCCTGCATTTCCGGAACATTGGAATCCGTGTTCCGCATGTCCGGAATGCCGGAATGCCTACCTCTGCTCCACTGCCAGGTGGAACCTCTCGGAACCTCGGAACCTTGGAATCTCAGAATCCACTCAGAATTGATCCGGAATTCATGTAGACGTGCAAACCCTTATTGTATTGCATCATCCTTTACTTGTCATCATTCCCAAGCCTCCAGGGACACTCCATCACTTTTACTTTGGATTCCTCAGTTGTTCTTTGCCCCCTCTTTGGCAGCAGCTGAGGTGAGTTTACTTATACCTATTTGCTACTCCTAGCTAATCCCTAGCAGTCCAGGCAATCACTGCCCTCTTATAGTTTTTGTCACCAGCCCCATGATAATCAGTGACAACGATACACCTCAGGCTGTTGTCTCTACCACACATCCTTGCTGTCCCATCATTCTCTTCTCAAAACTTACAGATACCAACAATGATGCAACACCAGAGCTCACCAGCCACCTGTCACATCCCGAAACTTCCCTAACCAATCCGGCCCGATTCCAAACCCCTATGACCAAATCCCGAACCCTAGTCCTCATACTTTACCTTAGACAATTTCTCTTTCATCAGACATTCTGAACCCCATACTTCCCATCCCAGACTTCCCACATTCCCATCCCAGACTTTCGTATCCCTATCTCGGTTATTGCTTGACATATGTCACTCTCCTTTGACACTTCTTGACATTGACAGTTCATATTGATAATTCCCTTCCCCCCTTGCTTCGCAATTATTGCGCCATTTGCCTTCAGTCATCATTCTACCATTCTGACGCCATTCCGATTCATTCCTTCCTTTCCTCCGGAAACCCGAAACTCTGATTTGCCCAATAGTACTTTAACATCTTTATATCTTC